>JABXWE010025242.1:0-12090 GCA_014611495.1 Limonius californicus
AGCCATTGTAGTCCTCTGTAGTCTTTAGCAGTAGTTGGTAGCACTGGTAGTCTAATAGAAAACTAGGAACAGGGAGGGACGCGCTTTGACATAGGCTAATCTCTAACCCCACGACTAATTTGCAATAGAAATTAATCTCCGCCTTAATTAACTAATTTATTGATAATTGATTAATTAGCGTTAGCAATGTTTTATTGGTCAGCATGTTAAACGGGCTGCTACGATTTTGTATGTGGATGTTCATGTGATGGGTCGGATATGTACCCTTTGCGAAATGGTTTTGTTGGGCGGCGCGTGCAGTCACGAGGTGGACGCGGGCGCATATTCTAGAGACGGCCGATACCATCCTCTACACAGCCGGAGTATGCCATGCGGGGCAGTGGATCATGCAGATCGCAGGAGCGTGCTGCGTGGGTACACTCATTGGAGGGGGGCTATATGCAGGTCCCGCGCGCCATGCTTGGGAAGACTGGAAGGTCTGGCGGGGGGAAGGGGCTGGGGGAGGTCGAGGGCGGTGAGGAGGAAGTGCGCGCGCTGGAGCAGGATGCGCGCGCTGGCAGAGGATCCGCTCAGCGAGCGAACGGGGAGGGACGGGATGGCGATGAGGAGGAGACAGGGAGAGGGTGAGGGGAGAGGGCAGGGGAGAGAGAGCGAAGCAGGTGTCGGTGGAAGGGAGGACGCTGGATATCTGGCTGTCAGCGGCAGAGGGGAGGGTTCGGAATGCGAAGGAGTTACAATCCAGAGTCGTTCTTCCAAGTGAGTGGTAGGGCAGGGGTGGTCAGTGCGGCGAGTGTTAAGTGGTTGGCTGGTCATTGGGGCACAAGGAGGGAGTCGCCTGTTACCTTAGAACAATGGACAGATGGGAGATACGAGCAGGGGAAACCTTTGCTACCGGGGTTGGTTGGGATCGGGGACATAGTCGCATAGCGAACAGTGTAAATGGGTTTGGGAGTGAATATTAAGTGAATATTAAGTGGGTTGTTAGTTACTTGGAAACTAGGAGATGTGCAATCAGTAACCTTGGAACAATACAATGGTGTGAAATACGATCAATGTGAACCTTCAGTAACCTTAGAACACTACATAAATAAGAACACTGTGATCCTTCGATAACAAAGTTTATTGGGATCAAATGCATAATCGCGTAACGGGCAGTTTCAATAAGTTTGGGAGTAAAGATTCAGTAGGTTCTTAGTTATTAGAAAACTAAGAGATGTGCAATCAGTAACCTTAGAACAATAGATAGATGTGAAATAAGAACAATGTGAAATTTTGATACCAAAGTTTATTAGGGTCAAATGTATAATCGCATAACGGACAGTAAACATAAGTTTGGGAGTAACTATTAAGTAGGTTATTAGTTATTAGGAAATTAAGAGATGTGCAATCAGTAACCTTAGAACAATAGCATGATGTGAATTAAGAACACTGTGAAACTTTGACACCAAAGTTTATTAAGCTCAAACGCATAATGGCATAACGGTTTCGGCTACATACTCAACACCCCATTGATGCGTAGTCTACTAACTACCTGGTGTTGCAACAGCGGTGTCTTGCGGTATGCATTGCAGACATATGGAATACCTACTGGAATGGATGGGCCTGGCGTATCCAGGATCGACCCTCGAGTCAGCTCCATGTCAGATGATGATGATGATGAAATTCTTGCCAACTGTTGCTTTCGTTCTACAGTGTTTTCAGCGCTCCATGTCACTTCAGGATTCCCTTAAAATAATCATCTATATCTGACAAATTAATCAAACAAACAATTTAAATTATTCTAAATAAAAACTACAAATATAGAGGATTTCCATGGTCTCTATCGCCTCTCCAACCCCATTTTCCAGCTTCTTCGGTGGTAACACGTTTCTTCTTCGAGGTTTCTTATGTGCTGTCTCTACAACTCAAGGTATTGTTCTGGATCATTTATTTTCATCCATCCTCTTCGTATATTCAAACCATATTAACTGTTTTTTCTAAACTTCTTCTGCAATGTTTATTTATACATTCATCGGATCAATGATGGCGTAATGTCCTAGAGTCTGACAGTCAATTACGGAGGCCAGTATTATATTCCTATTCCCCAAGCTTTGTAACTACAATATCCATCTTCTTTCAGGACTCCTCCTTCCGAACACTTGATGACTCTCATGCCCTGTTCATTAAGCTTTGATTGCCAATCTAAAATATATTTAGTGTGACTCTCTTGCAATGATACTTTAAGACAGAATTACAAATAATACATACAAAATAGCATACCGATTCTTAAGAACACAATAGCAATATTTAGGCCTAAACAGGTATTTTGATAACTAATCATAAATCAGATTCGAATTCAACTTCAATTGATTCGGAGATTTTATTCAATGAAATTTGCTACATCTATTCTAATCTAACCGCAAACTTAGCTTATCTGATTTTTACATACATTTTTACCACAGCTAAACTCTGTTAACTTAACTTAAACGAACCTGCAGCTTACTTTCAACATAAGTTTAAGTTAACTAAACTAAACTGAACTATACCAAATTAAATATTAAACATCTTCTTCTCTACCCAACCTGGCCTAACTTTAACTAATCTAACATTCCTTTGAACTATCTTAACGTAATCTAATAATTACTCATGTTGTTTATTTCCATATAACTGAGATTTTATAAATTCCCCAGGGGGATATTTCTTAGGTAGAAATGCTTTAGGACGACCGTTTCGTCCAGTGAACAAGAAGTTTCACAACATTACTGCGTGATTTCTTGCCATAATGCTTTGTAATATTTTTATACCTTTTAACATATTTTAGATACTGGAATAAATAGTAAATTCATTATTGTATTCTTAACACTTAGCGACTTAATAGTCAATAGAAAAGAAGTAACTGGAGGAACATTTATCAGAAGAGTCCACTAGTTTTAATTTTAAATACGGTAATCTTAGTTTATTTGAACCATGTTTAACCTTGTTTAACTATATGTTCTAGGCTAACTTAACTAATTCCATAGTTGATATCCTTTGACTACCTTAATCTTACCTAGATAACGCTAACATAATCTAACTAAGCCTAACATTATTAGAACAGGAAAATTGTCTACAATAAAAATATGTTACAATTTTAGGAGCGATTAAGCTACCAAATTCGCTGATATGCGGAGTTGTTGCACAAACACAGCGAAAAAGATATCGCTGGAAAGAATCAGTCCCGCAACTATAATCTAAACTAATCTAAGTTAACTATAACCTCACACAAACTTGCCTTTAACTGAGCTTAACTTCACTTTCTATTTATCTAATCTGACATAATCTAACCTAAATTAACATATCTTATCTAAAGTAACATAAGCCAACGTGACTGTACTTAAGCTTTCCTTTAATTTGACAATTCCTCACGCTAACCGGACCAGACGTTAACGCAAACTTACTTAATGTAATTTACGGTGATCCTAAACTAACTACAACATAAACTTGAACTAGGTTAACCGAAACCGTGACCTATTTCAGCTTAACTTAAACTGATCTAATTTTAAGGGCGCTGCTTTAGTTCAAAATAACGGAACTGTAGACCTAACCTATTTTCATCTAACAATTAACCATATAGCAGGTGTGGTAATGACTGGTTTGTCATGCTTATTCCTTCGTCAACTGGCTTAACATAAACTTTACCTTTTTCTTCTTTTGCTTATAGGCCAATGGCCTGTTAACTACCTACTATGGAGTAGGTTCTATGAGCCCTCTTTGCACGTATGCCGGACAGAAGGCTAGCCAAAAACTTTAACTTAACTTGACTTAATCAGACCTAACCTGTTACTTGTTACGGGTCAAACGAAGCTTTTCTACAGGGTGCGTCGGAATAAGAAATCTTAATACAAACCTGCAGACGTTCCTCGTTTTAGAGCAGCAAAACGGCAGTTGCACTCAGTAGCTCAATGATACAGAGCCTTCGGGAAGAGGGCGAAAGCCTGCTATCTTACGGGATGTTCTATTCTTACCTTCCTGGGTCTCTCTTTACATACAGGGTGTACAATAATAAGTCGCGATAAAAAATTATAAGCATATATTAAGTAATAGAGACAAGTTTTTGGACTGAAGGTCCCGATACAACAAAATGAGTAAATTAGGACCAGATTCGATCCACAGTATAGGTTAAAATTAATAGACAGAATTTTCGGAGCGCCCTGAATGATTTTCTCTCCGGGACTGGCTTACGACATTTAGGCATTCAACTGCGTTTACCAGTATCCGTAGAGCTCACATAAAAACATGCACAAATACATTTTGACATTAATATTAAAATAATCAAGTGGAGTGGTATAAATATGGATTATGCAACTTAATGTTGCTTAGCCTTAAATTGCAAGCATGAAATGTAGGTCGGACACCGAAGTCTTTGTCGCACCAAGAAAATGCACTGAGTTCTTTTGCACTGATAACATACAAGCGAGGTACAAAGTTGCTTTTACCTTGCGCGTTGTAGAATTACCCAGGTAGGCTTTAAGGGTTGTAACTGTCAGGGGGAAGTAGTAACGGTCAGCTAGGCGGAACTTCAAGCGTCGAGTTCCCGGGCTTCGCCGGGAGATTGCTGGTAGATGGGCCTTTATATCCGTTTGGAACGAGAAGAGAACACTCAGGGTTCCCTAAATTTTGCAATTGTCTATCGTGACAGGTTTAGATCCGACACTACGATCGTAAGTCTGGTTCACAAGAACGAAAACGATACGGCACCAAAAATGTCACGAATAGTTTGCTACCCACAGTATACATGCGTCTACATTCGGGTCCGCTAAACGACTGCTGCGGGGAGGGAAAATTTGGCCGCTGATGAGCGGACAAAATGCAACGCTGCAGTTTGGAAGTTTTTCGAACATTTGCCTGCAGACATGACGTTGTAAAAACTAGAGTATTTGGAAGCATTGAGACAAAAGAAGCATTGTAAAGGGGAAAAACCGAAGTTAAATTTTTGATGCTGATGAAACTACAGAATTAAAACGTAGTTAAACCATTGAGTTAGAAAACGTAGTTAGAATTATAGGTTTACCAAAAATAGAATAGTGAATTAAATAAACATAACATGGTACAGTTTGGAATTACACCATACGAGGCCTGGATAATTACGACATTACAGAAATTAAGTATGTGTTATCATTTTAAACTATAAAAGAAGGATATTCTAGATTTAAACCGAATAAATTACCTGTTTAAAAAGACGGGTTGGGTAAAACTGTGAAAATAGAAGGATATTCTAGATTTAAACCGAATAAATTACCTGTTTAAAAAGACGGGTTGGGTAAAACTGTGAAAATAGATATAAAATACTCCAACTAAAAAATTAGTATCTTAAATTTTAGAAGTTTTGACCAACTGAGACTAACAGTACTGATAATCGTAAGGTATATTTTAGTAATGGTATATAAAAATTATAGAATATTTGAATTTGTTATGCTAGGATCAGTGACACGTACACATTTTATCTACAGGAGCACAATAATTGCTCTTCTGCTGTGTATTTGCGCAAATGTTTTCGTCTTCACAAACTGTAAACGATATAATTAATACGTATTTTATAGATACGACCCAAAAACTATTAAGTTTAGTGGAAAAATAGAATACGACTCTCTAGCCTTTAATACAGGTTTACTACTAGAGGGTAGATTTTTACACATTCCTATCAAATCTAACGGTCTATCGCAAACTAACCTTGGTAAGGACATAACTTTACAGCCTTAGCGGATTTATGTAATTTGTGAATACACACTTATACAGCAATTAAGAGATTTCCTATTATTCTGCTGTTTGTAGTTTTTATTTACAGAGCGTATGACAAATGACATGATAAATCAAACTTCAGATATGATCACGGATGCCGTTACGCCTCTCCTTGAAAAAATAGCTGAAAGAGGTCTAATGTATTTAATGAAGTCGTTAACAAGAACAATTCCCTACGAAAAATTATTTCCTCGATCTCACAAATAAATGCAAATTACAATACCTATACCAATTAGTTAGTATCACATGATGTGTAATAATTTATTGTCAGTTAACGAACACTTTATATAGTAATAAAAAGTATTCCTGTGTTTTACAGCCGCTTACATAATTCACTTTCGTGAACCAGTTGAAAAGCTCTAAGCAAATTTTCTAACACACAACGAGAACAATAAATCACATGTGGGAGTAGTCTCCCATTAGCGGCTTATGACGCCTGAAAACAATTTCCTATGGAAATTCCTGTAAATTAGATAAGTAATGCGTTGGTTAATGTCAGCCTCCCGGAACCTCAATCGAAGATGGGAGGTTCTCAACTAAAGTCGAATAAATAATGTAATTAACTCCTCGTCAATCACCTGGAAAGGGCGCCATTAGCTTGTAATAAAATACGCTAACATTAACTCAGATGTAGATTGGGTGAGCCGGCCCCAAGTTCTCCACTTACCTAATTAGTCGCTACAAATTTACACAGATAGGGTAGCAATAAATAATAAGACCAATTGCAACAACGATATTTTTAATGAGGCAAATAAAACACCAATTAAATTAATCCCCAAGTAACCTTTACAAAGATTAGGTCAATATGTTCTTAAATCCTGTATGAGTACACAACAACTCGCTCAAGTCACTTAATATAGCAATTAAAAATTGAAGTAATCGAGCAATGTAAGAATACTGCGTTTCGCAAATAAAAATACAACGTTTGTGAAACAAATACACATCCTAACCGCTGAAAGTACTTTCATCGATCATAAGCGCTCTAAAAATACACAATACCATCAATACAAATCCGAATAAACGCAATACTACGGCTCGGAATGACGTACCCTGTATATATTAAGTGAATTTTTTCGTTATTATGTACGGTATACGTAACACACTAATGTACAGTTTTATTAAGCTAAACAAGTGATTCGCAAACACATTAAACAATTTGGAATTAAATTATAAAAAGACAGTAATGTAAATTAAACAATAAGTGATTTAAATCGACTCCGAAAATCAACGTAAAATTAAACAGAATTCACTTCCCTGCGGATCTAGATAGCACGGCGTTCTCTGGAATCTGGCGTGCCGGTCTGCACACGTGTTGCTGCTCGCCAGCTGAATGTACTAGCCCAGAAAATGCTTCTTGCACGCAGGATCAGGAATTCAGAAAGTAACTAAACTTTGGCAAAATCTCGCCGCCCCCAACTTGTTGTCTAAATATAGTAAATAAAGAAATGCGTTAGGCTAGCATGTTCGAAAAGATGGACGAACTTACCAATCGAAATTCCGATTGACGTTAATAAAGACTGGAACGAACATTCAAATCGGTCATCAGACCCACATCGAAAATCTACTAACTACTACAGATTACGATGTCCACAAAGATTCCCTCAAAATATCGAGAAGAAACTCAAGTATCAAGTACTTTTGCGAAGAAATCTATTACGACGTTCAGTCAATCGTCACAGTCACAGGAAGATGGTTGTCGGAAAAATGCAATTTTGTCTACCAATCACTCAGGCGCAGTCTTCAAAAGTCAAGGGAGGACTGCGCAACTCGAACAAACATATGCGAAGAAAGAAAAATGGGTTGCAAACCAACCAGGCGCAAAAATACCGTTACAGTCTTTCCAATTAGTTAACTTAACTACGGTTAATTTTTAAACCTAGCGTGTGTTTTACAGTTGTCTGAATCGGTATGGTAGGTCTAAAAGGTTAATCCGTTTTAATCTCCGCTCTTGTCCACTGTTATCAAGTCAAGGCTATTATAATAATGTGCTAATCTGCACAGATACTTGGTACTAAACTTTACTATTCCTTCTTTTACAGATCGCATTTTTAGATCGAATAGTATTTCACTATTAGGGACCGCGGTGGTCTAGTGCGAGAACGCATTGGCCACTCGAGGTCACAGTAAATGCAATCGCGCCGTTGGGGCGATCGAATCCCGACTGGGGCGACCGCATTTACTTAGTTAAGTTTAGGGTGCATGTTGCATGAATGTTTAGTATGTAAGGGACGCCCGCACCCCCTGAAGTAATGCGAAAGCGGTTCCGCGGGGGGAACGGTAGTATGAATGAGTGAGAAAAAAAAATTCACTATTGGGCACGTAATACGGCGCACTAGCTGTAACAAACACAAACTGTTTGCGGTTGGAACTTTTCAAGCACTCGACGTTTGAAGTTGCTGCAGAGCCGCATAGTTGAATTCCGTAGCACCAGATGGGTTTTAGAGCTACTTGTTACGGGTACTTTTGTCCCTGAGAGTCAGGCTTCCCGTTATACTCCTACGTTATACTGGGTGCGCACCAATAATTTTGATTTTCGACCTTCAGTTGTGCATTTTTAAATTTGGCGCGGGGTACGTTAGCTTTTGGAGTTCCGGCTTGAGAAATTCGTGATGGAGAGAGTTCCGGTTCCGTTTATGTCATGTGAAAGTGGTCTTTTGGGCGTACAACTTCTCCTTTGAGTTTTAGGTTTTCAAGTTCCCATCAGTCTTAATCTGGTTTCTACTCAAGGATTTTAGAAGTTTCTGGGCATTTTTGGGGCCTGTTGGATTGTAGTCCAGTCTTTGCCTGGTCGCTGGTTGCGGAATTTTCGTTCACCCGGCTTCGAGCACATGGTTTTGGCAGTTGGAAGATTATCCAGCACTCCCGAGGATTTAATAGGAACTCAAGCCAGGTCTGATCTTTCCAACCTGTTTTTTTATCTGCGTATTATATTATGAGTGTCCCGCGGGTGAGCGGTTTTTTTTGTTGTGCACCTGTCATCAAATTCTCCGTTGATAAGTTCGTGTCAAAGTGATGTTTTAAATCTCTTTCAAACCGTTTAAATTTTGGGAGCCTGTTCAAATACCCTATCAGATTAATTGTGTGTTACCTTTTCTTATCGCTGTAGCAGTATGTACAATTGTGTTCGTACTGCGAAGTCATTTGTTGATTAGTTAAAACCAGATTTCGCTAGGCTGACTCTTGATGTGCCAATTTCATTTATTGTAGTATATTTATATTCAGCTAAGGCTGAGCCTACACTGTACTTTCGAATTTCATTTATTGTAGTATATTTATATTCAGCTAAGGCTGAGCCTACACTGTATTTTTGAATTTCATTTATTGTAATATATTTATATTCAGCTAAGGCTGAGCCTACACTCTACTTTCGAAATTCATTTATTGTAGTGTATTTTCTAAATTAATTTATGTATGTCTAACTTGTTTTACAGCGGTTAAAATAGCAAACAGTTGCCCCTGTGTTTTGCCTTAATTAGAGCACTTGGACAGTTATGCGAAGTATTTTTTTCGTGCGCCAAGCTTCCTTTCGCGAACGGTACGCTACGGTAACGCTACCCTTTATTGCTCCTTATCATCGAAGGCCTTTGATTCTGGAGATCACGTATATTTTGCCGCGTTTGTTCGTTCTTGGGCATTTGCATTTATTTGTTCTTTTACGTTAAAATTTTATTCGCCTAATTGCTTTCCAGTTGACGTCATTAACATTTTATCGTACGGGGTTGTTTCCTATTACGTTAGTAAAACTTTATTTACATTTGTACGTGCTATACTAATTTTGATTACTGCTAATTTACCAGTTGTCTACAATTGTTCATGATTGTTGAAATTTCGTTAATATTAATTTTGATGGCGATGTTTATGCCATTTGTACTTGTATAATTTTTTTAAGCTGCCCATCACCTTGATTTATGCAATTTGGATTTGCCTATAGGTTATTACTATTTTTTTATATATATACATCCTTATGTCTTGGTATCGATTTAATTTTGGATTTGCTTCTGTATACTTAAACTGTTTTGTTAATTCTATGTTGTGAATTTTTTTTTTGGGAAATATACATTTACTTATCGTCATACGATTTGCGAGTTTTATTATTGCTATCTGGTTGTATTTGAAGGATATTCACGGTTCACCCGGTTTACTTAGAACGGTAGACCGGCTTTCTGAAGATTATTTTGTGTAAGGTAAGTTCCTGGCGCCCTAAGGTTTTTTTTTTCCTATATATAGCAGTCAAAGAGCCACGACCTTCTCGGCTGAGTTAGCCAAAATAATCTACGTTTGTCATCGCCGGATTTCACCATATCGCAGTATTTAGTTCGAATTTGAGTAAATGTATTTAGTGTTCTCTTGAAGGTGAAAATAAGGTGACATACTTTGCATATAAATAATTAGGTACAAAGGGAGAGTTGAAGTCTGGGTCTGTTCCGAAAGACGCCTGATGTTAATAATAAAAAATATGTAAACTTTAGATTATAACTTGACACTGCAACAGCGCGCAAGATATGGCAACACTGGTTTTGAATACTGTCATGTTTTTTGTTGTTAAAAAGAGGTCCGAAGCGAAATGAGTAGTGATTGAGGCATCTTGCGTGCAATAACTTCTGCTTAAGTCAATTTCTTGTGAAAGTGTTCATAAAACTACGTTTAATAAAGAATCAGTGTATGCGATTACTTTGTGGGTAACATTTAATTGCATACAACAGGGCCCCAATCGTCAGTAATAGTTTCGAAGTTTTACACCGAGTTGCTTTGCTTTGTTCCATGTGTGGGTTATCCATGTTAGTGATTTGTGTAGGTGTATTCCTAATACTTGATACTCTCACTTGTGTCAATTTGTGGATACACTTAGAACTATTACTTTGTAACGGAGCGTTACTAATTTTGTATTATTATTTTGATATTTAGGACTCCGTTTAATTTGTGTACATACCGTTTGCCGTTTAGAAGTTTATTAGATTGGTTTTTGGGTAATATTATTGTGTACCGACCGATGTCTTTCCGAAAGCACCCCGTATTATTTTCATTTTAGAAGTGTTTATCGATTTATGCAAATATCATTATGTACCGTTTAATTTATACTTTGAATTTAAGGCCGAACAAGGTAATTTATTTATTATGTACCGTGTAGCAACATTTAGGATTCCTAGTTTGTCTTATTATTATCTGAGACCGTTTTAGTTTGATACCGTTATTAGAGGAATGTTTAATTACCAGTTACGTGTATATTTGAACAATTAGCATTTATATTTATATCCGAATATTGTAAATTGGTTTATTCGAATTGCATTTACGCGTGGAGATCAGATAATCGCGTCTACGGCGTAAAGTTGGTGGGGTAGCCACGTATTCCCTACTCTTAGCTGGAATGCGCCAATTAAACCAAATATTGTAGCAACAGTTACCGGGCGGGTATAAATACAGGCTCTCGAGCATTAAAAGGTCTCTTTTCCCTCCGGTTCAGTTCGAGAAGGTCCAGCAGTTCCAGCCAACCAGCGAAGAAGAAGACCAGGTACATCCTAACCCCGAGGCACTGTTTGGGTAAGGAATTTTATTTCGGCATTGTTTGCTATTCAATCGTATTGTATACCGTTCTCTCTCTCTCTCTCACACTCCCTCTCTCTCTCGCTCCCTATCTCCCTCTCTCTCTCTCTGTTCCATCAATCAAGCCCGCACCTTTTCCCTTACGGCTGAGTTTGTCCTGTAAGGTCCCTTTCGGAATTCACCATCGCTGCGCCCATCTTGAGGTGGTGCTTTCCGATCCCTTTTTTCTCTCTCCCCCCTCACAGCTGTGTTTGTCCTGACGTAAGGTCTCTTTCGGAATTCACCATCGCTGCGACCATCCTGAGGTGGTGTTTTTCCAATCCCTTTTCTTTGTCTCCCCCTTACGGCTGCGTTTGTCCTGACGTAAGGTTCCTTCCGGAAAATACCGTCGCTGGGTTTGTCCTGAGGCGTTGTCTTCCACCATGTTTTCTCGTCTTGCTAGAGAGAGAGAACCGTTAGAGTCCGTTCAATAACAAGTATAAACTATATAAAAAAGTGTAGTCAACAGTCTTGTCGACCGTGCTATAGTACTATCTTCTAAACAATTTCATAATAAAAATCTAGAAAAGATCACTAATATCCTTTTAGCCAACAATTATCCGTTAAATATTTTGAAAAAACTAATAAACCAAAGACCTAATCGAATTGAAAATAGTAATAAACTTAACAACTCTATTAATTTACAACCTAATTGCTTAGGCATAGATTTCAAGATTAATAACATGGAAACTCCTAAATATATTTCTTTGTCTTATTTTCCTTTGGTGTCAGAAAAAATACAAAAGGAACTTA
>JABXWE010025263.1:0-39714 GCA_014611495.1 Limonius californicus
TACTTTCAAAATGTATGGAATTTATGAACAATTCCGCAATTCTTGAGTATTGTCATAATTCCCAAATAAGTTTTACAGACAGAATTATTATTATTTCTTCAAATTTTTGTTAAATATCGCTATGGTATATCTCCAATTTCTTAAATAGTTCTATGAACATTTCCAGAATTTATACTAAGTTGTAAATAATTGTCACAATGCTCAAGTCTGTTATCTGCAATTTTTCCCAATTTCCTAAACAGTGCTTTAGAAATTGCGATTCTTTAGTGCTACGAAAATAATTGATAATTCTGAAAGAGTTTTTCAAACAGTGCTACAATCTAAAGCAATTCCTAATGTTTCTAAAAATTCTCTAATTATATTTTCAACATAGAAATTAAAAATTTTGTAGAATTTATAAAGAATGTGTAATCAATTTTTTGAAATTCCCAGAATTTGTGTTCAGTTTTGCAATTGCTTCGCTTTTAAATATCTAATTTTCTTCATAATTCTCATTATTTAGGCAATTCTCATAATTTCATAGTCCACCTACAAGAAAAATTGGAAAATTTCTAAACGCAATTGTGAAAAATAACAATACAATACCTAGAATAGTATCCTCATCAAGTGGTCTTAGAAAATAATTGAATATTTGTAGCAGTCGTGTTTACAAATTAAATAAAAATAGATATGCAATAGTTTTCCAAGTATAATTGAATGAATGTGTAATAGCTATTATATTTAAAAAAAATTATCTTAGTAGAAATGAAGAGAAAACTTTATGGAAGAGCTTTTAAATATTGTTATAGCAAAACAATATTAACCCACAATTTACCAGTTCCTGTAGAAACGCAAGCAATTCAGTCAAGTTCTATGACGCGTATTGATTGATTCGCTACCCCAAGTACACCAAAATCATTGCTAGAAATATCTGATTATTACCTTTTAAAATTAATACGTTTATGTGAGACTATATGAATATGCGGTAAGATGGCTATCCGAAAGTTTTTATATGTAAAAGGATTAGATGGAAATATATTTTACCGTATTGCTCAAAATTGGTTCCTTTCTTATATATAAACTAATCTAAATATACGGTAATATTTCTCTCTTGGATATCATGATTAAGTTTTTTGTCTTAACTCTATAGCAGTTTTCTAACATATAAAAATCATTATTTCGAATACATTAAAGAGAATGACACGTATCTTAAGGAGGCGACACTGTCACATACGTGTGTGTCTGGAAATACAGACAGTGTTGTTGGTTGGTAATTCGTTTCAGATACAAATATCTCCTCATATTTTTCGTACTAAATCCTTATTGGTGATCTACTTTTAGTCCATGTGGCTATGGTATAAACTATTACACGTTATAATTTAGTAATAAAACAGTTATAATTGGCAATGAGTGAATAAAATTATTACTTGGTTTA
Organism: Limonius californicus; assembly: GCA_014611495.1. NCBI lineage: Eukaryota > Metazoa > Arthropoda > Insecta > Coleoptera > Elateridae > Limonius > Limonius californicus. Next base: position 1,415 of record JABXWE010025263.1, read on the forward strand.
TGCTTCTTTTAATTTACATATTTTTAAAACAAGCTACCAAATTGGCCCATTAGATTGTAATAAATAAAGGCACTTCAAGCAAATGATGTATATGATGTATTTCTAAGCTTTTAAAATTGAATACAAACAATACAATTTTCTTACAAAATTTTTAAATTTTCAGGATTTCTGGAATGCCCCAGACGAGGTTTATCTACAATTAATATATAATTTTATAGGTTTATCTATACCTACTGTACATGTTTAAATATTTAGGAAGTGTATACTAAAATTCTAATAATTAAGAAAATTTAAATAACTTAACGTCTATTTCAGTTGGCTTATGTGTAAATAAGACACGGATTTTGCGAAATAATCACGGTCTTACATTCGGGAACCTTGGTTGTATCGCAGCATATAAGTAATATCAAATAGTATATTTAGCTTTTGCTTCTAGCTCCAGAATATTTTCAAACAACATTTTTTTTCAAGAATTTTTGTAATGTGCGGAATTTAAATATCATCACAATTAAGCTACCTTTTTGTAGATATAACCAGATAGGTTATTGAACCAGTCGTTCTATTTCAATTTGCAAAGATGGAAACACCTTTTAACCACACTTGCTTTTCGACACGCAGATGCAAGGGACAGTGTCGCCTCGAATATATAATAAAGAGCAGCGGAACCTCATTCTGTCTTAGATAGAAACATTCAGTTTAGATCTAAAAAGCTTATAACATAAAATATGCAATACATTAGGTATGGCAATTCCCAGATTAATCCTGCAATTACGTGAAATTAAATCAAAAGTAAGCTACCATATAATAGTACGTACATCGTATTTCAGTCGTCATGGAGCAACGAGTAACAACTATTAGATTTTGTTGTGAATTAGAGAAAAATGTGTACAGTAATAACACCTTAAGTCGTACTAGTACGTTTGAATGATTTAAATGTTTTAAAGAGAAACTTGAAGATGTTCCAGACCACACTAAAATCGGACGAAATTGTGGTAAACAATCGCTGAGGTTTACAACAGTATGCAGACAATTAAACAAATTTTACATGCAGATTTGCGAAAGAGAACGATCCTTGTCCGGATGAGCAAAAATAGAAAATCGCAGCATCGTATGCTGACTTACCACGACAATACAACTTTTCTTAACTGCATTGTTGCCGGTGGGAGTTATAGCTACGTCAGTGCGATCTTGAGAGGAAACGCTGATTGATGCAGTGGCTTGGAAAATCATTACCAAAATCCAAAAAGTTTTGCTTGCTTAAATTCAGAATCAAAACAGTGCTACTTATATTTGGCAATAAACAAAGTGTGATCCACAAAGAATTTGTGCCTTAAGTAAATAGTACGTTTTACGTTGAAGACATGAATAGATTATTGCAGGCCATTTCTCGAGAACAATTGCAATTTCGAGAAAATGTAGTTGATTCTTGTTGCATGCGAATACACCTGCCCATTCTACACTGATTGCGACATCTCTCATGAAACACGGCATTGTTGAAATCAATCAGCTACCCTATTCACCTGACTTGGTACCAGAAGACTTTTTTCTCATTCATAAAGTGAAAACTGTTCTCAAATAGAAACAATTTCAGGGCATAGAAGATATTAACAAAAATGCAACCGCAGTTTCTTTGGATGCTTTTGAAACTGTTTTCAAAAATTGTTACAACGTTACAATATCTATATTATTAAAATGGTGATTATTTTGCATGGATATCAAATATTTTTCGACTTACATAAATTGTGTTCCTTTTAGTTATGCCAGTCTAGGAATTAAATTACCAAACCTCCTAAGTCCTATAGTCGGGTGTCGTTTTATTTGACGGGTGACCCTTCGCAGTACGAACCACCACAATACTTGTATAGTTATATTGCTATCTTTCTAGCTCCCTAATTTGTATAGGCTATTAGAGCGAGCGCAAGTCTTGCAGATTGCCACTCTAAAGTTTATGAAATGCAGTGTGGCGACTTGTGAATGAAAAAAGATAGCACTTACAGTGTTTAGTGGTTCCAAAACAGGTGATTTCTAATGTTACTTTTCAGATGAAGAACACCCATACAAATACAAACACCCAGAAAACATGTTTTTGGTCACTGGTTTCTTGAGCACGTGGTCGCTTGTCTTAGTTCAACCGGTTATTTTACCTGACTTCGCACCCGTCAAATAAGGCGACACCCGACTATAGACAGCATGATTTGATATCTGAATGTATTTATATAACTCATGCAAAAATAGAACTATATTGCTCAGAGAGAAAACTGTATAGCGCAAGAAAGAAATATAATTGTATATGTAGCTTATTTTATACACAAGAGTAAAACAAATTTTCTCCGATTGGGCGCCTCGTAGAAAAGTGTTAAGTAAGAAGAGGAAACTTACCTTGAAAAGCAGGTGGTGTATCCTGAGGCGACATGAGCGTGACCAGAGGCTGCCCAAAGTAACGAGGAATATGTTGAAACACGAAACTATTGTCAGAGTCAACAATGACAAAAAGAGGTCTTCTAGTAAAAGGGTACAAATCCCCTGGATAAAGGCAGTGCGATTCTTTTTGCTTCTTGTGTTCCCCGTCCCTTCGACCGCTGGTGAGGACTCCCCCAAGATCGTATCCCACTAAAAACATAGCGTCGTCAACAAAAATCTATGCAGATATGGTAACTTACTGTCTTCGGGATGTTTCGTCGTAGAAAAACAACCATCCGCAGAAATGTACAACAGAAGAGCACCGTTGGCAGGTAATTCTTTAAATCCACTAGCTAGAAACACCAGGACTTGGCTTAAACTCGGCTTGTAGAGAAGGTACTTGTGCGGGTTCTCTCTCCGGTTGGGTCTCTCACCGTTTTCCATATATCTAGAAGCACTGAAATGGAGTTTGCTTAGAGGGGCTATTACCGGGATGTATTGAAAGGACCTCCGAGGTTTGTGTGTCTGTAAATGTCGCAAACGTCTTACCCTTTTGAACCAGGAACTGCGTAAGGATTTCTGCCAGTGGCAGGGGACGCATCGTACACGTGATTATAGTCTTCCTGAGGCTCTCTTTCGAGAGTCTGTATCATTCTAAACATATCCATTGTTAATTCCGAAAACTTGACCTGCTCTGATGCACTACCTACTATGAGGATTTCTTGGAGCGTTAACGTCATGTACTGATTTTTTTCTACGGGGGGTGTCGTTAGGGGGCTTAATCTAAAAAATAACGGGCAACTTTATATATTGTCGGATAAACCAATTCGGAGGGAATCTAGGACGCAGGACTGTTACCTATGGGAGAGAACAATGGGATTCGTGTCGGCATGCATGACTGATACTAAACCATCGGCTGTGACAAAACCCTTAATTTCGTCAAGGACTAAACTCCATTCGATTTGGTCGTCTGGTTCGTAGGTGCTGGTGTACTCGGCGATATGTCTATCTAATTCTACTATTAATTCTCTAACTAATTTCATTCTTCTTAGTAATAAGCAAACTACTATAAACCGTGCGTAATACCGCAGCTTCTTCACCATCAGTTCCGACCTGCAACGGGGAGGGTTGTTTGTTGCTGTTTGATATAAAAATAGATGTATGTATGTCCACGTTGCTGTGGATAATTCACTTTACCTGTCTTCCTTTGAAGCTCTGGAGTAGTACGCTCTACCCCGTATCGCTGCGTAAAATGAGTACGCTTCATTTAAGTAATTTGTTTCACTAGTCCTTAAACTGAAAAATACACGATAAAGTAATCAATAATATTTGTAATGCACAGAAAAAATAAACCATCCCCTAAACTAGCCTACATGTTCAAATAATAACAGTATTACGAAATTAACACCCAAAATTGCAAACATACCCGTTAAGGGGAAAAATATATAAGAAAAGTTTTATTCTCTGTAAAGGAGAAACACGTTACAGAGAAGAGGCCGATGCCCAGCAGTGGGACAAAAAGGTTGTCAATGATCAGGAGTTTGATTTTAGGGTATACTGGGAAACGTCGTCGAAATGGGGCGTGAATCACACAATAGAATGTTTTCAAAACTTCATGTTCATTTTCAACGGCTGCGGCGGGTTAGGTCAAATATTACTTACTTTTTTACTTAGTTTTAGGGTATAGTGGGGAACACTTCAGTGTTTAAATGGCGTGTTAGGGTTCACACAACATAATTCTTTCATAGCTTCGCATTCATTTTCATTAGCTGTGGCAGGTTAACTTACTTACTACTTTCTAATTATTCGTAGGTTAACATTTCTATTGATAAACAATTTTCAGAGTATTAGAATCAATGTTTCAACAATAAAATACAGACGGTTCGAAACGGATTCGAAATTACTTTAAATGTTTTGTATTCGATGCTTTCATGCTGTTTTTTTAGATTATTTTTAATGATGTTGCAAATTATTAGATCTTTATATGTTTAAGAGATAGTTTCAGCTCACTTTGAAATGCCAACTCGAAAAAATATGGAATACCATTAAAATATGTAAACTTGGATTCAAACCTACGAAATCCACTCCCCTCCAAAATATTAACACCTAAGTGCACCAAAATGAACCTTTAAAAATTCGTAATATTTTTGATTATAAAATATTTAAAATTTCGTCATAATCAGCATACCACCAGGAAGAATACAATGGTCTCTAAAATTAGGACAGGCTGAACTCTTGATAACGCTGTAAGCTTTAAAATATTTAATAATCTGATGAAAGCTATGAGAAAAATGATAAAATTAAGATGAAAAACCCCTTTTCATCTTGATTTTAAAATATTAGCTCTATTTGTTTCTACTCCACAAACACTGGAAACTAACAAAGAGTATCGTATTTAAAAAGTCAATAATGACATAATAGTGCCATTATTGCAGTTTAACTGAATTCCTATTGTGAATGAAGCAATGTTCTCATAAAAAGAAAATTTTCATTGGGAAAATATAAACATAAGAATGTAGAAACAATTTTAAGTTCTGTTTACAGGCACGTAATTCCGACTTAACTCGGTAATAATCGAAATCTTTAGAGTGGGCATGAAACAGGAATAGCTCTGTAGACATTAAAAACAAGCAGTTCTCAAAAATTACTGATTTGTTATGATAAACAATCATGGGTTAAGTTATTATACCTAAACTTCTCACTCTCATATTCTTTATATTTCATATACAAAGTGTTCAGCGTAGCGCACAGCATTCTTTGTCGGTGTATTGTAATTTTGATAAATACTATTTAAGTGTATATAAAAGACCAAAATGAATACATTTTATAATAAGTAAACCCAAAACGAATAGTGTAATAGTGTATTTACCTAAATCAACAAAATCGCAAAATATTTTACAATTGCCATTAAAAAAATAAAATATCTTAGATTTTAACAATATTTCCAGCTTGAATGATAACATTGTCTCTTCGGTTGACAATTTTCGTTACATACCATGTATACAAATGATGTATACAGCGTGTTGAAAAGAAAGGATTTACTACAAATCTAGCAAACTATATGTATAACTCTAAAGTTTTTGAAACAAGAAACCTAAAAATACAGGGTATTTTCTTAAAAAAAATAACTTTGAATATTAGTCCACTAAGGAATAACTCTCTGTATACTGGTCGTTTATAACATAAATTGCCAGACAGACTTTTAATACAACAAATGATTTATGAAATAATGCTATTATGACAATTTACTCTGTATATGTATAATAATGTGACCAAACATACTTCTATCAATTATCTTATCTTAAAATTTCGAAAAAATACCACGATTTTCTTGAGAAGAGGTTAGATTAGGTTATTCGCATTAAACTTTCTATCTTCGTAGAGTATTTTTGAACAGGATGTGTCATATAACTTGATAATAAACACATTTAAGTATTTCTCAAGCTACGGTATTAAGAAACAAAGAAACCTAAAATGACTTTGTTATAAAAATGTAAAAAGTTGAGCTTTCAATACCTGGAGAGTGCGTCACTCAAAGGAAAAGTTTCAATTGAGAAAGAAAATCAAACAAATATTTTTAAAATTATATAACAGCTCTCATCATTGGTAAGTACTTATTTAATATTTTGACTAACAAAATTTAGTACACTCTCTAAATGGCTAATAATAATAACTTCTGCATTTATGCAGCTAGAAGCAGAAGTAATAGCAGCAGATAAACCACACAATATTTGCAATTTAATGTCTCACATAATAAGAAGTGTTTTTAAGAACTGCCCTGCGTAAACAACGATTGATGATACTATAAGAATAATTCGAAGAAAAATATGTAGAAGTTTGACGAATTAATTGTGTAATAATCTGGATTTTTGTAGCTTATAAACAAAAATCACCCTGTATATATTTTATAACATGTAAATCAATTTAGTTGTGTAATTTATTTCCAAGAAGTTCTAGAAAGTAACAGAATTATATTTTCGTTATTTTTATTAAACTCTACAGTAGTCTTACAGGACCAATTCTTTTTACTGTCATCAGTATTGTCTATTTCATAAGTAAATTACGTCAAAATTTATGAAAAAAAAATGAATGGCAACCAAACATACAAAAGAGTAAACAATAAATGCATACATTTCGGTTGCTCCAAATTCTATAAGCTACTATCACCTCTGACATTATCCAGCCCACGTTTATAAAAATACAAACTCCATTAAATTTCAAGAGGGCAAGCGTTTATTAAATTCAAAATTAAATTAGTTTCGCAGTTGTGTTTCTTTCCGGTTTAAGCAAACATCATAACGCTAAAAATTTGTTAATTATTTGGAAGTTAAATAAAACCCATTTTTCAGGTCCTGGCGTAGAGTTGGCCTCCCACAATAAGCGCAGTGTGTGGGAAGATCCCGTAGGAGTTGCAGATGAAACCGTTTGAATAAACATTTTCTGTTTTCTGTTTTGAGTTTCTATGTAGGTAGTGGCAGCAAGTCCATTAAAGAGAACGTCATCCAAAAATTATTATTCTGTTTCAAGTTTTACTCTCATTTTTTAATACAGAAAATTATATTGGATATAATTTAAATTATAAGATAAATATAGCTAAAATTACATTACTAAATGAGATCTGTAAAATACTTAGAAATATATACAGGGTGCTTGAAATAGACTTGCCAAAGTTTATAATTTTAACAAGCAAAAATATACAATTGCGGTCTTACGGTGTTAGAAAATTTAAACAATTTGAAGCTTTCTTAATATATGTATTATATGTAGTCGAAATGTATAAATCTTTAGACGTAAATTACTTCTTGCATAGTCATTATTTATATTTTATAAGTACAGAAATTTTATACTCATCAATTAGAGACGCTTACATGCGTGTAAATGTTTAATAAGTATGACAGTAAGTGCGAAGTTTTATATTTCTTTTCTGACAAAATTATAAGCCTTGTTAAGCATATCTAGGATACTCTGTATATATATTTACTAAGTATATTTAAAGACTTCGTTTTATAATTTAGCTGTATCTATATTTAGTACCTAATAATATTCTGCATAACGAAATTGAGAACAAAACTTTAAACGGACCAATAATTTTTCGATTATACCAGAAATAAAACTGAACTATTCAATAACGGTTGTATATAAGTTGCTATGTTATATATTTTTGTTTTTATAAATTACGCCCTGTTAGATCTACATGGGACACACTGTATCTAATATTATATGAGAAGTACTTACTAATAATGATAATAAAGTTGTCCAATTTTAGAGGCTATTTCTCCAATTTGCCATCTCTTTAAACCATATTTGGTGTCCAAAATTTGACGATGCTGCTGTTGGAATTTCCACAATTTTGTATAAATATCAAAAGTTCTGCCAAAATACGCCTGCCACTGTTTATGTCCATACTGAGGTAGATCGCTAAAATGAAAACACTCCTTAAATTTACACAATTTTCACTTACCAAAAATTATTCTTCCAAGTTACTTCATTCTCAACCCACTTTTACATACTTATAATGTGTTCTTGTTCCAAGTCTCATTAACAAAATAAGCAAAGATTTGGACTGGGACTTAAAAAACGCGTTGAAATATTTCAGTATCGAGCAAAAGAATTCACAAAATCATAACATGGACATAAAATAAGATAATAATAATAGTGTGAGTCATCAATAGGGAAATAACAGTGATTAAAGACAACATTTGTTCTTACCGTAACCCATTAAAAAGTTGCTTAGATTTTTCCAACAAATGGCAAAATTCCATCACAACTTTCCTTTCGTGCTCATCCATACTTGCCATTGCTACCATGTTTTTGTTATTTTAAACCAGCATCTCTAACGATATTGTCACTAATTCAGACGGAATTCTACATGCAGGCGTCGAAAAATCGAACAGCAGACATCATGGTCGACGCCAGCGCCGCGACGACGTTACGTCATCGCAATCGGTACATGCTTGACGAGCCAAGTACGATTTCGCTTTTAATTCAAACTCTATTGCCTGCAGCATGCAAAGGAGTTCGTTAGGAGTACAGAAATGCAATATCAGTGTATTCTGAGGCAATGACGAAGGCGGTTATAAATTATTGCAGTATTGAAGTAGAGACATCTAAGGGCAGTTTTCGACTAAAACTGCGTTAAAAATCAATATCTTCTTTACATTGTAACCGACAACCAAAGTGAGGGTGAACTCTAGCAAGGGGTAGCAGGAACGTGTAGGATGTATGCGGGGGACGAGTTTCTACAGATTGCTGCTTTCATCCAGTGCCGTCAAGATTATAGATTTTGGATGTTTTAGCCTTTGCCTATGAGTAACATGTAAAATTATACAGGGTACTCGAAAAGGGACTTTTGTTAGTGCTAATATATTATAAGAAAATTTTTTGAAGAAGTAACGTAGGCAGGTTTTTCATCATATTCATCTTTCAGAAAAATGTCTAAACTAAAACATTTTCTAAAGAAAGCAAGTCTCACGTATATTGCTTTATGTCAAAGCCCTATTGGATAACGTTGCATAATGCTTACAAAAGCGATAAATAATGATTAAAAATAATCTTTTTTCAAAAAAACATTTAAATTTTGAATATTATAGCGAGCCATTACGTAAATCAACCATTTTCTTCCGGTTTTTAAAGCAGTCGAGCCATGTTTAAACGAATTATTTTGTTTATTTTAGCTTGAGAGAACTAGAAAAATGCCATGCAATTTTGAAACACCCTGTGTATTAGCCAGTAATCGTGAGATTAAAATATCAGACCTAAATCTGGAACTTTTCCACCCTTTCTGATAGATTTGCAATTATATGGACTTATAATTAAAAACGAATAATTCTTTGCGCAATTTTCTAATTTCAAAATGAATATGTACCCCGAGTCTTTGAAAAATATAATTCTCGTGTTGAATACCGTGCCACTATTTTTATTCGCCTCTCCACGTTTATCGAACATCGTCAATTAGGAGAGGATTGTATTTTGTTGATTCTGAAACATAAGCTCAGCATCACGTGACAAAAATCGAAAATACAACTGAATTTGGGTTTTATTTCTGGCATCATGTATGTTAAAGAGTGTTCTAAACCGTTTATTTAGAAAAAAATATTTCAAATATTGTGAAATTAAGCAATGCTAGAATGTCGATGCAAAAATACTTCCTTAAATACGTAGAGGTTATTTGAAGTATGAAAAAGTTCAGACAAAATCTTAGGCTTATTTTTATTAACCATAAACAACAAACAACAACAACAACAACAAACAAATATATAAATCGCCCTTTGTTGCTGCCGATTGAAGAACGCGATGACGTAGCGGCATCCGAGACTGGAAGTAACAGTAGCCCCGTATTACCTGTTATACGGAGTGGTTTGCTTTTGTCGTAACGGACAATTGGGGTTTAATGATAAAAATATTTAAATATATTATTAGCCAGAACTTTTCAAAACCGTGAATACACCAAAGAAAGCGACCGGCACTTTTAAATAGAATGTATGTTTCTCAATTTCTGTGGACGGTGGTTTAAAATAATTTAAGTGTATGGCAGTTTCGATGCAATAATTTTTGCTCTATTTTATTAAAGAAATATCTTCCTTTGGTTTTTTTTTGTAATAAATAAAGATAATCAGTTTTTATTTTCCAAAAAAGACTACAATGGTCAAGAATAATAAGACAAAATTAAAAAAAAAGGTTAATTTTCGTAGTATAGTTGTCGGCTAACGTGAGTGCATGAGGGGGCTGGGGTAAGAAGATTTCACTGCTTAAAAGGAAGAGTAATAGTAAGCATCCTGCTTTGAAAATATTTACTACAGCCTGGAGCATTTTCTAGCAGCTTCAGAAGCCAATGTTTTTATGCAGAATAGTAACGCAGGGATTCCCGTATCAAATCGCTGAATTTTCTAGGAAGGACAATTCAATAATTTTTTTTGCATAAACTGTCAGTTACAATGACAATAAGTAATTTTTGTTGAGCGAACAGAGTTGAGGGAGGGATCGTTCTTTACCCGCACTCCTGTGTTTACTTAAATATTATAATAATATATACAAGATGTATCAGAAATAGGTACAAATAATAAATCCGATGGTATATTACAATATATACATACTAGAAAAAACACATCTTTTGCAATGGGACCCTTAAGATATGAGAAAATAATAATTGAAAATTTGACCCAAAATTGTTTGCGTACCGCAGGATAATAACAAAAATTTGAGTTCAAAGACATGTTATGTAAAGGAGAGTAAGATAGAAGTGCAAAAAATTTCTTATCACCTGCCACAAACCAATACTATTAGGTAGGTCAGTAATTTCTATTGAGTCTGTTGTTGTTATCACAAGCCAGACAAGTTTTTACGTGTTCGCCACTTTGGATTTACTTTACAATTAGGTAATAACCTTCTACAGCTTAAATGCATATTCTATGTATCACCAGCAGTTCTCAAACAAAATTTTATTTTATTTTTAATTAAAAAAACATTAAAAAAATTAACTAAATGATTTCTGAAAAATGAATAGTACCATTGAATTCTACTATCTATTACTGGTTTAAATATTTGTACCTATTTCTGATACACCCTGTATAAAGTAGTAACAATCTATTACTAGAATCTGAAAGGTAAGTTTAGCGGGTTTATTCTTTTAAGTCGATTTATTTGATCACTGTTGTCTAACATATTAACTGCCAACGGGTTTGGATGCACTTCTAGTTTACGTAAATGTTTTTCACTGAACTTAACAATTTCTTCTTTGACAGTGGGCACTCTTAGGTCGTTACAGATTTCAACATTAGGGACTGATTACTAGGTGTTGGCTATTAAACTTAGAACTTTTGATTGGTTCCTCTCCAGGATATCGATAATGGATTTAGCGGCAGTGCTCCATAGTTGAATTCCATACGTCCATATGGGTTTCAGTATTATATTATATATAAGGAGTTTATTTTGTATCGGTAATTGTGAGTTTCCTCCTAGTAGCCAGCAGTACTTTCTTAGTTTTAGTCCAAGCTGAGCAGTCTTCTTCCAAATATGTGTGCGCCATGTAAGACTTTTATCCAGGTGTACGCCTAGGTATCTAACATCATCTGCCTGTAGGAGTGGGTGTCCGTTCATGGTTACTTGTGGAGATTGTATAAGGACCGATTTGCTCTCATTTACTTTAATGCGTCACCTTTACATCAATTGTTTATTTTATTTAGATTCGTCTGGAGTTGTTGTACGTAGCGACTGCGTCTGAGTGTATTGAGAGAATGGCTGTGTCGTCTTCATATGTAGCTGACACTATGCTATTGTTGGTGGGTAAATCAGAGGTGGCAATAAGATATAATGCGGGCCCCAGGACACTTCCTTGTGGTATGCCGACGTGCACTTGGTGTAGCTCCGTTTGTCCTTCATCGAGTTTGATCTGGAAATACCTTTCCTCTAAGTACGACTTTAGTATGGTATAGTATGGATGTTGAAGTTTCTGTTTGAGTTTAAATAAAAGTCCCTCGTGCCAGACTTCATTAAAGGCCTGGGTCACGCCTAAGAAGACCGCACTGCAGTAGTTTTCTTTATTTAAAATGTGTTATTTATGACTTCAACAATTCTGTGGAATTGTTCAACGGTAGAGTAATTTCTTCTAAAGCCAGACTACTGGTAAATGTGTCGTCAGAATTCTTTTAAGCAGTAATTTTTCCAGTAGCTTCGATAATGCTGGTAGGAGACTCATGGGTCTGTAGGACCGGCGTTGTTTGGGGATTTGCCTGGTTTTTGAATTAGTATTATTTAGGCGACTTTCCATTGTGCGGGAAAGAACCCAGTTGTGAGGATCGAGTTGTAAATGATGGTTAGTATTTTCGTCCCTTTTTGGGAGCTCTTTTTGTATTTTTCCAGTAATGATGTCCCACCCTGGTGCCTTGTTTGGTTTTAGTGATTTTGTCATCTCTGTAATTTCGTGCACTTTAAATGACTTTATTGGGAGTGAAAGCTGATGGGGAGTTTCCAGGTATTCTTTTATGTCATCATCTTCTTCTGGTCTTCTTGTTGTTGGGTCTGGTTGAAAGACATTTTGTAGGTGTCCCGCAAAAACTCGAGTTCTTTCTTTATTATTGCGCGCCCAGGAGCCATCCGCGTTTAGTATGGGTGGTACTTGTTGGTTTGGCTGTTGAAAAAACTTTGTTGTCCTCCAGAGGGAGTAGTCTGTATTAGCTGAGGCTGATAGCCCTTCTACATATGTGGTAAAGTTGTCGTTTTTGAGAGTATCAGTTCTCCTAAATTATGTAACTAGGTATATGAATTTAGACCCTCGGGTATTATTTTAGTCGTCCATTGGAGAGTAATTGAAAATGTAAACATTTATAAGTGTTCCGTTTCCATCATACAAAATGTTGAACATGTGTGAGATGAACGAAGTGTGTTCAATTGAAATCCAACTTTATTTTATAAAAAATTTATTTAACAGTTTAATTACAAATAATTACCGTCCCAGTTAAGGCATCTAACCCATTGTTTTACTAACCGACGTATACCCTGCTTGTGGAATTCTTATGGCTGCTGATTGAAGAAGTCTTCCACAGCTATCTGTACTTCGGCGTCAGACTCAAAATGCCGACCTTTCAGCGGTCTACAAATATGGAAATCGCAAGGCGGTAGATTCGTGCTATAGGGTGGATGCTCTAAAACCCTCCATTTTTTTCGTCGAAGGTTTTCTTTTACCACATTAGCAACATGAGACCTAGCATTGTCGTGCAGCAAAATGACCCCACGCGTAAGTTTTCGTGGACGTTTCCATCATATTGCTTGATGAAACTTGTTCAAAGTTTCATTGTACAGATTTGTATTGACATTATTCCAGGTTCCTTAAACTCTATCAACAAAGGTCCTTCATGGTCAAAAAAAAATGTAACATCACCTTGCCTGCAAAAGATTGAGCTGTAAACTTCGTTGGTGGTGGTAACCTTGAATGTTTCCATTGCATCGACGATAACTTACTGGTTGGCTCGTAGTATGGCACCAAGTTTCGTCTCCAGCAACTATTGACAGAAGAAAGCCGTCACCGTTTTGCCTATAGTCTGTGAGGTGTTGTAGGGATAAGCCCATTCGCAAGCATTTTTGTTCATTAGACTAGAGACGAGGAATCGATTGCGAACAAACTATGTTGTAACCCAGATTACGAACAATGCTATGGACAGATCGTACACTCGCACCAACAATTTCTCAAATTTCTCTAACTGAAATTCGACGATTTTCTCTAATACGGCTTTCCACACATGCCATATTGTTTTTTGTTAATGCAGTACACCGTGCACTTGGTAGCGGTTCATCCATAGTCCCCTCTTTTCCATTCTTAAATTTTCGGCACCATTCCTTCACAGTTGGATACACAATAGGTACATGCATTTCTATACAATGCTTGCATTCGCATATGAATCTGCAATCGCTGCACACCCTCAGCGCATAAAAATTGTAGGACCGCAGGCTGATCAAACTTGGAGGAGGAGTGTAAACGCACTTTTGGTCTGTTGTTATATTTATTTATACTTTTATCTATTAAACAGAAAACATTGAGAAAGTTATTAAGATTATGCCATCGGGAATAATCTGTTCGATTGTTGTTATCTAGGTGTATCTAGCGCAAAATTCGGCTATAATCATCCAGGTACATGTGGTGTAATTTTTAATTTTATCAACTGCATCGAATTGTACTAATCAGCTACCTACATAATATATTATACATGCGAAGATGCATCGTATGTGATATACGCGTTTACTTACATTTGAGTTTTATTAGCTCAGGGTTTAGTGAACGAAAAAGTGGACACCGTTGGAAGTGATGCCGAATTAGTATACCTATAGGCAACTGAATTTCTTAAATTATAATAAATAAGTAGCTATTTAAATGTTAATACTAATTAAACTGCATCTTAAATTAACATTTCAAACAAATCGTATTAAGTAGAATTTATATTTAACATTTAAACAATCGTAAAAACTAATTAAATTGTGTTTGAAAATTGTTCTTGCTTTTTTACTCGTATAACATTAAAGTATTTTTAAGTTAACATATGCAATTAATGAGGTGTTAATGATGTTGTCTCAAGCAGAAGTAGTAGGCAATAGATTGTCATGTTTCACGTGTCTGAAAGAAAGTTTAGAAAAACTTATAAACTATGCTGTGAGGAAAGTTTACGTTCTGACTTGAATGTGTTTATAAAGAAACATTATTAATTGGTTATTATAATATTATTAATATCATGTGTTGGCGACTGGAGACGGAACAGGCCGGAGGCCTAATCCATGAAGTAGATGATAATGCTGATGATGTGTTACGATATGATCATAGTACATTGGATCTTGCTAACGGTAAGAGATAGAGATTCGGTTAACTGGGTAAAAATTTTGCCTTCTCGAATTCTCTTAACGTCATTCTATATTTTCGGTACATACCTACTGAAAATTTTGATTTCGTTTTTGTTTACAATTCATTTTTTATCAATGACGGCTCAAAGGAGGTTTACAAGTATAAAAATACTTTTTACGTGGATTATGAATGATTTATATTTAATATATTATTTTTGACAAGATACATGATATGAACAAATTATTGGAATACATTTTGGAAACTACCAAATGCGCTGAAATAATAGTCCTTCTTGTTATATATAAAAAAAATAAATTTACAAGATTGTTTTTAAACTTAAAAGATAATACTTAACAATAAGCTAAACTACGTTTGTTGAGCATTGAGCTAGAACGTAAACAAACATGTGCGTTTGTTTACCCGAGCGCGCGCTGTGATTGTTCTAAGCTAGATAACGCTAATGCCTATTTACTTAAGGAGTAATTGACGCTCAAAATCTTTACTTTGCATTCGTAATTACCGCGTTAAGTTTGTGCGCTTTTTGAGCAGTGTTTATCGGTTTTCGGAGCGTTTGTACGGTGCCTGGTGCATATTTTCCTAAAATGGAGCAAGTTGTTCCAGAAACCTGTAACCTTCTAAAAAAGAATTCCGACGGCGCAAACGTTAATTTAGAAACGCAAGGAATATAACGTAAATACACATGCGGTAAATCAGCGCACCTGTCAAGCGTTTGTTTACGTTCTAGCTCAATGCTCAACAAATGAAGTTTAGGTAGCTGTCTGCGCGCTGACAAATGAGACAGTGACGGAACGTACTGTAGGTACTTTTAAGATTAAGATCATTTTAAACAAAATATTTGCAATATATTTTTACACACAACAGATAAAACACCCAATGTATTTTAGAAGCTAAACTTTGGGTTTTGCTTATGTTTCAAGGCAGGTAAGCAACTCTTGGAATATCCATTAGTGCTCACTACTCATTAGACAATGAAAATTTCGTATAATTACACTATTGGGTAAATAACATTAAGAGAATTTATTGTAACTTAAATGTCTCAAATGAACGTTAGTTTCATTAAAAGTAGCAGAAGCGAACAATTTATTATAGGTAAAAAAGTTACACTGGAGTTGGGTTTTGAAATCATGTCGTCAACTTTAAGTAATTATAAAGTTCTTCACAGTCAGACGTTCGAAGTTATTTTTAGGATTTACAAATTGTTTAAAGCCCGCTTCTATTTAATATAGTGATGAACGAAATAATAAAAACAACACTCCAAAAATGCCCTCGCGGATATAAAATGGGAAACCAAGAAATTCGATTAATATGTTACGCGGACGACGCAACCCTTTTTGCTGATAATGAAGATGACTTACAGCGCTTAGTATTTCAATTCAATAAATCCTGTGAAAACTTTGGACTCCAATGTCGGACAAAAAGACAAAAACACTAACAATCAGCAAAGAACCGCTACGCTGCAAATTAGAAATAAATGGAGCAGGTGATGTCAATACAGTATTTACGGATCAAGATCACAAGCAATGGAGTATTGGCAAGGGAGGTAGAACACCAGGCCCAGAAAGCAACAAAAATATCAGCCTGCTTGAATAACACAATATGGCATAATAAACATCTAAGGAAAGAATCTAAAGTCAGGATATACAAATCAGTCATAAGACCGATCATGACTTATGCTGCGGAGACAAGATCAGACACAATAAAGACCAAACAAATACTGGAGACAACTGAGATGAAGACACTGCAAAAATAATGGGCGTAACAAAACGAGATCACATACGAAGCGAGGAAATAAGACGAAGGTGCGAAATACAAAAGATCGAGGAGTAGGCCGAGAAAAGAAGATCAGAATGGAATAGCCATATATCAAGGATGGACGATACCAGCATAGTGAAGAAAGCTCGAGACCTGTCACCTAGGGGTAGAAGATCACCGGGTAGACCAAGAAAGAGATGGAAAGATGTGCTGGAGTAAAACAAGTTATTAGCTTATAGAGAAGGAGAAGAAGAAGAAGATAAATTGTTTAAAGCAAGAGTTGCAATTTAATAGAAGTTAATTGTCTGTAAGAACTATCGAACGGATGTTAAAGAACGCAATACTCCATCTGAAAGTGAGATTAAAGCTTTGTTTTATAAAAAACGTAATCGTCTCCCTACCGTGGCCGCCCCTGAAGATTACGAGCTGGACGATTTTCGTAATATAATTTACACTTTCCACAAAACTGAAAAGTTCAAATTTACGCTATCTGCTTTACAAGAAAAACATTGCGGAGATTTAGATTGTCTTGAAAAAGTGTTATCTCTTTGGACTATATTGTAAAAATCAAGTGCCAAATGGCGCCATACATAAAATAGATAGCGTATTTAAATATAATTAAGTTTTTAACGCCAAGAGCAGCGTCCTATAGTGTCAAAATATCGAAAAGTTGGAGTGACGACACCACAAACGCATTATTTTCAAATATTTCGAAAGGGGAGCTTCTGATTTTAATCCATGGAAGTGCAAGCATGGGCTTTAGTCCAGGTTGAGGGAAAATAATGCGCCGTAGCACAACGTGCAAATAAATCTTACTCTTGATAGTAATTCCAAGAAAACAGACATAATATCTTGGTTGCCTTAAAAAATTTTGACATTTTTACCGCAGATGTTACAACTTCAGTTATAAGAAATAACAAAGAAGCATAAAAAGTAATGCATCCAATACAAAATGTAATGTAATTTTTAACGAAAGCTGCCATACTGTGGTCTTTGCTAAGACTTCCGCCTTATAACCCGGACCTAAACCCAATAGAATTACTTTTGGCAACAGTTAAAAACAGAGTAGCTAAGCAAAATACCACATTTAAATTAAATGATGTATGGAAACTGGCGAAAACTGAGTTTGCCTCAGTAAGCTACATATGTGAACAAGAAAATTATTTGAAGAATGAAATAATAACTAATAGGTTAGGTTTGAACAATTCATAACAAATATATGCTGATTCTGACTCGGACTTGGCATTGATTTTAAAAGTGACAAGGAATAAAATGTGTTAGGTGTAATTATTATTGACCATTGCGTATAAAGCATTTCCCGTTTATTAGTTTTCTATTTTCCTTTTCAATATTTATTATAAAATGAGTAAATAAATAATATAGATTTTACTTCTGTTTTATTATTGTATTTATTTCTTCAGAACATAGTGATTTACCAAAACTTGTTCTTTGTTTCATAATTACTTTACGTGTTTTGCGTAAATAATTGCTAGGCCAATATTTTTATTAAAGTTTAGTCCTTGGATTAATAAATTTAAAATTTAAGATTGCCGCCCTACGACACTGGGCAGTGGTTACAAATCTTCGAAGTGCACGGACGAACGCGAAGCAACGCTGATTGCCTTCCCCCGGAAGACACCTGCAGCTTTAGAAATAGAAAAGTGAAAACGAAGTGCAGAAGTACTTTAGAAATTAATCATCAGAGGTTTTTGTGATTAGTTTCAATCATTCAACTAAAATGTTTGCCCAAACTTTGGGACTGATTTTTCACACTAAAACAAGAAAAAAATCCCTATATACATAGGCTCGAAATGCTTTGTTCCGAACTTTCAGTCTTCTAAAGTGAGACTTGTACGATCACTTCCTGTATATAATTATGGTAATTGAAATTTTATGTTAAAATTAGAGCCTAGTTTCGTTTTAATAAGTGCACCCGAAGCGTTTAAACCGGGAGGGTCGGGTATTGTTTTTAACAATATCTTGTATATTATTCTGTTAATCTTATTCGGTATGCAAAACTGCGCAAAAAATCTACTTGTTATAAGTCGATAAACCCAACGTCCCAACCGTTTTCGAAATAATTAAATTTTTATGTAAAATCGATATGCCATGAACATTTGGAAATTTCTTACTATGTGGGTTAACTTCGTAGCACAGATTTGGAACAACAGGGCAATAAAAGAAGCTCATACAAACAATTGTCCGCAAAAGCTTAGTTTTCAGGATGTAATTTAATATAATTGTAATGTAATTCGAGGTAATAAATAAAGAAGAAGAAGAAGTAAGACTATGTCTAGATAAACATTTGTTGGTTTGTAAATTAAACGTTGGCGGACAAATATTTACATAATTTTTATTATTGTCATTTTGTCCTGAATCTATGCTGAAAAATTTCCAAATTTTCATGGCAAATCAATTTTTCACATAAACTGAATTATCTCGAAATCGGTCGGGTTTATCGACTTTTAATGTTTCTTGGGTAGATTCGCACGTTAAATTGATTATCTTGTCCAAAATAAGGAAAACAAAATAATGTAGAAGATATTGTAGGAAACAGTACTTGATGCTCCTACTTTAGATGCCTCTCGGGATGAATCGACGTGCAGCACGTCGGCCGGTTCTAACATCCCCGAAGGGAACGCGGGGACGTCGAAACGTCGAAAAAAAAAGACAAATCGGCATAAAAACTTAGCCGGCGACCCCCGCGCCCCATTCGGGGACGTCACAACCGGCCGTCGATGCACCGTACTTATGCGAACAGATTGAGCTTGCGACCGACTTGCTGCGATGACGTGGACATGTGCTGGACGTCGATTCGTGTTTCGACTTTGGACGCCCCTGGCGGCCGAACGGTACGAGCTACGGGAAAGTGCCATTAGGAAAAGTTGTTGTCCTCGACGAGGCCAACAACATATCAGTTGCAAATTGCTCCTGCCAAAAAAATGTTCTGGGTGCCTTCTTTTTTCCATAAACTTGTTATTTTCAATCATCTGTCGTTTCTTTCTGGATGAATATTTTTTTATAAAACTCAAGGATAAGACACAGAATTAAAATACCTTTCAAATGACGTGCACTCGACTCCCATTTCCGCTTAAAAATCTATAAAAAGTAATGAAATTTAAATAATAAAAATATTTAAATCTTTTATTTAAATTTTGTGAAGAAATATCAAGTCGTTCAAAAGTTAGTAGGGGGGAGGACATTTTACGACCGCACTTTATATTAATTTCAGGGTTGTTCAAAAGCAGTACGAAATATTAAACGGATGGTACTTTGTAAACTGTTACGTAGGTCTCAACAAGGGAAAAGTGCACGTTATATGGAGAGACAAAATGGTCGATCGTATCTGAGATGGCGGCCAGTGAAACTGCAAATTGAAGTTTGATTTATCAAGACGATTAAAATAAAGTATTGTACGAGACTTTAAAACGTATTTACAAGAATTTTTATTGGTAAAAATAGGAAAATTGGCAAACTTCAAATACTTCTACGGACAAATTTTGAAAATCCGTATTTTTTTTTAACTGAATAGAAAAACCTCCAATAATCATTTAAAATGGTGTTAATATAACGCAAGCACAGGCACAATTCAGAAAAACTCATTTTATTCTTGTGGGTATTCTTCTGCTGACCTCGAATGGTCCACCTGTACGGTCTTATTTTCAACTACAAACGGATTTAACGAATTCTCACCAAAATATTAAATATAAGGTAAGGTTATGTATTGTATTTCATGTTGTGTCCGAAGCCTATACATCAACTACTGTTTCCATTCAACGCGCCATATATTCCAATTCTGGCATGCAGAATACATTAGTGGTGACTTAATTTGTGTACATATCAGAATCGTGTCTTAAGCAAAAGAACGGTTTGATGCATTACTTCCCCGCCGGGTCAGTTTACAGACTTGATACCGCTGACCGGACGTGTAAAAGCGCTGTTTAACGTTGCCCTGTCGCATATATTTGTTATAGGAAATTACTATAGTGTTGTTACATGGACTTATGTTGTCACATCCTGAAAGACCCTATTCCCCGAACGACTAAAATAACACTTCTAAAAATCTTTCTTAGTAATACGCCTTTCTCGTAAATTTTCTTAGGTTGGTAACTTAAGGCAATGCAATTTGATTAAGTTGTTATAAATCCTTGGTGACATTAATATAATACCAAATATCTAATATAAATGATTAATAGTACGTCAAAACAAAGTTCTTATGCCTAAGACATTTTTGTTGCCAGTATGAGACTGGATCACAAACATGTTCGGTCTTACAATTTTGTAGGAAATACGTGTTTTCGCGTTAGAGAAATCCAAAAACGTGGTTTTTAAACCTGTCTGCTATGTGTTTAACACGCATATCTCACGAATGACTGAAATAATCTTGATTAAACTTGCAATGCCGAAATACTATGATAAATACGCTTACTATTGGCTGTATTTTTAAGAATAGACTAAACGAACCCGTTGGCTACATCTCACGCTTTATAAGATGCTTTCTTTAAATAAATAAGCTATGTTGAGATATAAAGTGTGTACTTCCTGGAAGCATTGTTTCACTGTCGAAATATATCATCTTTTGTATTTTTGCGTTCATTTTATTACTTTCTGTTGTTTTTGTAAATTGAACGCTCTATATGTCAACCAATTACTTCATTGTCTTAATGTGTGTCTCCGTTTTTATAGAACGCCCGATATTTAATACATTTGTATATTCTTCTGTTTACTGTCTTCATTGTTATGCTTGATTGGAGGTAGGTAGATTGTACAATGGGCCAAATGTAACCTAAGTGCAAAGAGATACTTGGACTACTGTGTACTAGGTTTCGTTCAATCACAATCATCCCATATGTTTGTGCATTTTTTTGATTGTTGTATTTTAGTGAAACATTAACACTTTTATGCTATACATTATAATTATTATAGGATAAAATGCCCACGCGAAGGTGTTTGTATAAAAGTTTCCTAGATAGGTGGGCAAAATAGTTACAGGACGTTAGCTAGGGCACGATTGGTGCATTTTAGAAAATGGAGTACCAGCACGATACATGTTAGAGCGATTATTTTAAATCTGATATCCAATCTAAAATTCAATACATATCCACCTTTATATGGGTGAAAAGTACATTTTAGGGTGTAAATTGTTTATGGGGATCGTTCTGACAGAATATCATATTAGGAATTAATGCTTTTTAAAGAGTTGATAGTGACTTTCAAAGAACATTTTATTCATTTTATAATATACTTTTCATTAATATGAAGTGAAAAATAATATTTTTACAAACCACTTACATAACTCAATTATACATTTATCAGGAATGATCTCTGCAATTCTAACTAGACATGAGGTTGCATATCGTAAACCGTTTTTGCGAATTATTTTGCTATCATTACTGTAGTGACGAATAATTGAGCTGCAGCAAGATGTAAGTTATGTCGTTTATAAATATGGGTAACTGCTAATTAATCAAGTAAATGTTTATTGTTTTCGGGTAAAATTCCGTTAGATTTTTTTTCGTAAAGTTAGATGATGATGAACGCTTGAAGGAAAAACTTCAAGGAAACCAAAAACTATTTAAACAAAGCTACTTAAATTTTGAGAGACCAAATTTCGACTCCTATTTTCCGAATCTTAAGGTATTTTTGAACGATTTGAAGTGATAACTGATGTTTTTTTTGTGTGGTTTTGTAAGAAAATAGAATTCCCAACTTGATAAGATGATGTATTTTGCAAAAAATTTTAATGGGAAATTTACATTCGTTTATTGAAAAACTGAAAGTTCTACTGATATAAAAGTAACATTATTTGAAACCTTTTAGCAAGTACATACAAGGTGTATCAGAAATAGGTACAAATATTTAAACCAGTAATAGATTGGCTCAAGTAGAATTCAATGGTATTATTCCTTTTTCAAAAATCATTAACTTTATTTTTTTCAATTAAAAAATAGAATAAAATTTTGTTTGAGAACTGCTGATGATACATAGAAAATGCATTTAAGCTGTAGAAGGTTATTACCTAATTGTAAAGTAAATCCAAAGTTGCAAACACGTAAAAAATTGTCTGGCTTGTGATAAACTACGGAATTGGGAGGGGTCAAGGTTTAATTCTGGCTTGTGATAACTGAATAGAAATTATTGACCTACCTAATAGTATTGGTTTGTGGCAGGTGATATAAAATTTTTTGCACTTCTATCTTACTCTCCTTTGCATAACATGTCTTTGAACTCAAATCTTTGTTATTATCCTGCGGTAGGTACTCTAACAATTTTGGGTCAAATTTTCAATTATTATATTCTCATATCTTAAGGGTTCCATTGCCAACGAAATGGTTTTTCTATTTTGTATATATTGTAATCTACCGTCGGATTTAATATTTGTGCCTATTTCTTATACACCCTGTGTATGTGAACGGACGACCTATCTCCCAGGAAAAGTATGTATCAAAAAGCACTTACGTTTTGTTTCAAATTTCGTAAGATGTTGATGAATGTGGTCTATGAAATCATTTTTACTGATGTTCGCAATCAGACAGAAGTAGAATGCACCTTTCCTATGTATATGAACGAGAAACTTGGTATACGGAGATCGGTCTAACTATCAATGATTGATATCAATATTTTTGAAATTTGAATCTTTAAAAATGTTTATACCATTTTTTTGTTTCTTCGTAGAATACACGTATGTTATTTTTGGAGCGGCGTATGTCATTTTACAATTATAAATGACTATTGATTAATATTTCATAACTTTTGCATATAAGCAAATACAGCTAAAAGCTAGGGGGTTCAGTTATTTCTGGTTCATGTTGAGGTTTCTCAGTACACATGGGGGTTGTTAAATAAATTGAAGTAAGTGTGCAATATGAAAGTTATTTCAAGAGTTCATTATTTTTCAGTTGATTCTGATCTTAGTAGTCTTTATTTATTTTCTAACAAACACGTATGTCTGTTTTATTAGTGGGCTTATAACTTCGTAAGCTCTCAATGTGTGGAAACACGTTCCTCGAGAAGCCAACTTCTAACAGCCATTATGTACAAAAAAGTAAACCAAAGAATAATATGTAAATATTTTTAGAAATGGTTCAAGCATTAGTTACTAACCAAATTAGGCGAATATCTACGTTATGCTAGTACATACTAAACTAGTGAAACACAACAAAATAAATAGCAAGGTTATATTTAATTGAGTAAATATTCAAAATTGACTCCATCTACTTCCACATATTTGAGCCTTATGAATAAAAATTAAGCAATTGCTTAATAGCAAAAGCAAAAGCTGAAAAAGCAAATGCTTTAATAAAAAGAAATTGCTCAATTATTATAAGAATAAAAATCTTAAGCATTTGCTAGCTTTCCGTTATCGTTTAAACAATTGCTAGTTTTGAGATGAACAGACCTGATATGATTTGTTGACGTTACCAAGTTATTTGTAGGTTAGAATTTTCTATGAATCGGTACTCCCACGATTTCTTAATTTAATTTAAAATATCTGATACTAGTAATCAATATAGTTGTGAGGATGAAGAAGAAGTAGATAAATAAAGTATTTTTGTTAAGAAATTAAAAGAAAATAGAATTGTTTTTAATAAATCACAAGTACATCAAATTAAAAAAGAAAAAGAAAGAGCCTTGGATATTATAACTCGGCATTACAAGAAAATTTTTAATATTACTCTTACAAGTAGGTAAACAAGTTGCAAAGAAAATAAGCAATATGAAAGGTTTTATTTGATTGAACAAATAGATGTATAATATTATTTTTTTTAACAAATCCTCAAGATAAACTACAAATAATTATTGAATAATCTTCCAATAATTAGTTATCTTTTCTGCTGACCTAAACGACGAATCATACTGAAATTAACTTGTTCATTTTGTACATCCACAGCAAGATGATTAGGTTGTTCTGCGAAATTAAAATTTTCATCTTTAAGCCATTTTGCAGAACAACACAACAAATAATAATTGATGGAATTGTTTCCATTTTACAACTTCGCACTTTATATTGTAAAATAGAATATCTAGCCTTTAACTGTCCAAAACATCTTTCAATTATAACACGTTATCTGCAAAAAATATTAGGTATTATAATGCTGTTGAGCAGGTGTCACTGGATTTCTCCAAGGTGTCATGAACCAGGGTAATATAGAGTAGTCGTCATCTTCTAGTAAAACACATTCTTCCCCTGCATTTTTTAGAAAATCATAGATATTGGAGTTTTTTAAAATTCTGTTATCATGTACAGAACCTGGCCACTGACAATCAATGCTTGTAAATATTTCTTGTGCGTTACATGTAGCTTGCATATTTATACAAGTAAATTCTTTTCTGTTTACATACTCGTCCCCATAGTCCCTAAATTTTGGAATTCTAATGTGTGTGCAGTCAATCACACCGATAGCATCGGGAAATTCATATTTGTCAGACAAATTGTTCTTAGCATCAACAATTTCGGCGGCAGTTGTAGGAAAATGTATCCATACATTTGCTTAGAAACAGTGGTTTGGTGAATACAAATTTCTTCATCAATTGCATTCTGGACTCTTGGATCGGACACACAACGAAGAAAAATTTAATTTTAATTTTAATTTTTTCTACAGATTACAGTGTACCACGTTTTTCACCACTATCTTCGAGAAAATAGTTTGCAAGCCACTCAACGTTCTCGATTAAATCGATACAATTTTTTATAATCGTCGTCTACGCATTCTTTACGTGTTTTATATATTTTTTCTTTACGAACATTGAGGAACTGTGCCATTTTGCAGTATGAGAACGCGACAAATTACAACTGCTTTAACAAATACCAGGCTGGGGTCGCGTAACCTTAAACATTTATAAGTAATTACTTAGGTAGCAAAAGCAATTGCTACTTTTATTCATTCAATTTTAAGCAAATGCTATTTTTTTAGAGAAAACCTTTTACTTGAAGCATTTCCTTGAATGTGTAGCAATTGCTACAAGTTCAAGCAATTGCTTGCTACTTTATTCATTAGAAATTAAGTATTTGCTAGCGAATTCTAAGAAAAAGCAATTGCTTAGTTTTTATTCATAAGGCTATTGTCCAATACGTTTTCAAAACGATCTTCGGGCACGCGATTATTCTATTTTGTAATCTATGCTTATTTACGATCGGAGTTCGGTATATTATTTCTTTAATTGCACCTCAAAGGAAAACTTTTATTGGTTTTATACCGCAACTTATTGCTGGCCATGGATGCACGTCTCCATCAATTTGCTTCAAATACATTATTGGAGAAATTCTTAACAATCCAACTGTAGTGAGAAGTAGGAAATCCAAGTAACGTTGTCCAGTTAAATTTTCTTGCCAAAATGTGGTTTAATAATATGGTTACCGACTTTACCACACATTTACAGAAAAAAAAAACAATTCGAAAATGAGTAACACGAATCCAGTGCGGATTTTTTTTTTCGTTATAATTTCACCGTTGTTCGATAATTTTGTCTCATAGCTAAACGATACACAATTTAATAAAGATGGATCCAAAACATTCGGAACCGTTCTAAGCCTACATCTTCTAGTTGGAGAGTGCCTGATATAAATTGCGGACTGCAGCCAAATTTCCGCGACATTCATCAAAACAAAGCAACAAATCTTTTTTCTTGTTATTAGAAAAGATACTGCTTAAAATTTAAGTAAACTGACCTTTAGTATTTTCATAAGTAGGCAACATTGATCTTCTTCATCTTCTTTATTCAGCCATTATCTATTATTCGAATATGTGCCTCCCTCATGCTCTTCCAGCGCTCTCGGTTTTGCGCCTTCCTATACTAATTCAAACTCACTGTCCTTTTCACATCGTCGCTCCACCTCATTTGCGGCGGGCCCGTATTTCTTCTTTCTCCCCATGGTCGCCATTTGATCGCTTTTCCACTCCAGTTTTCAGTTCCTCTGGCCACGTGTCCTGTTCAATCCTATTTAAGTGAAGCAACTCTTCTTATTATGTCCGTAGGCCTTTTCCATCCATCTGGTTACGGGTAGTTGGAAAAGCTAGATTGGCCCGTAACAAACTTTTGGGGCCCCACGTTGGCGCCAAAACTTTTGTTACGGGCCAATCTAGATTTTCCGACGACCCGTAACCAGATGAATGGAAAAGGCCTACGGCTTAGCTCAGAGGAGTAGGGGGAGTTCGTGAAAATCGCTTATGGGAGAAAATCTTTAGTTGTGTACAGGGCGAGTCAAAATAAGTGGGCGCCACCTTCCAAATCCAGCTGTTTGTAGGTCCTCGTGGAAGGCCGAGAAGCCAACAGCTTACGGGAATGGAACCTACCTTTATTATGCCTTCTCCTATATATTTGGAGCTTGCAAAATTTTTACACAAACAAATACAGAGTACACAAAAATAAAAGAGGCAGTAAATTTTAAAACACATATAATGAAATTATTGGTATGGCGCTACAAAACGAAAAGACAGGAAATGGTATTTTTATGAATTTACAGATATTTGAACGTCAAAAAAAAACACAAAACTTGCCGCCCTTGACGCACAATATTTATGATATTTTAATAACTCTGTGTGGCCAATGACGTAAAGTTTACAGGAAAAATACAGTACTAATATCTTTTACAATCAGCAATAAATAAATGGCGATTGAAGATCGCTTTTAGGTTGCATAAAACAAGCAAGTCCAATATCGTGGAATTTTGCAAGTTTGCGCGAGGAAATAGAAAAGGGTTTCTTTTTACACTGCACAACAAAAAAAAAATGGTTCTTTACCTTGAAGTTCGGAGAAGGCAGGCACAATTCCGGCGATTTCCGGTTGCAGGGCCAAAAAAGAGAAGGAAGACAACGTTCTTCGGTAGCGTTGGGACGAGATGTAGCTGTTACACCCCTGTAGAGTGCCAAGTTGCTTCCAACTAGGTCAGTTAACGTGGAGACAGAAGCGAGACTTTTTCGGACGACAGGAACGAACCAAATTCCAGCAAAACACTTGCACGATTTCCTTTTTTCTTTTCACATCACAAAAGATCTCAACTGAATCGACAGGAGCAATTATCTTCAATTGTCCAACACCAAAGCGAACATTCTGCTATTAATTATATATCCGACGTAAGTCGATTTAATTTTGCTCTACAGCAAACAATAATACGGTAAAACTTGAAGTAGCAAAAAGCGCCGTGATAGAAAAGAAAACGATATTCGAAGTTACGTCCGTCTGTCTTAAGGGTCTAGCTTCGACTGCCTTTCCCCCCGCTGCAGAACAGTCTCCAGCCTAATTTTTATTCTAGAAGGAATACCACGTGCAGGTTTTGGTAAAACCTTCGGGAAGCAATATTGAAATACTAATGCAGCAAAACAAATGAATTCTGAGAAGTGTTTTCTAGCAATTCCGTTTGCACGGTGGAAAACATCCCACAAAGAAAACCCTTGAACAAATCTGGGACTCCTTCGGTCATAAATTATTTCAAGACGGAAAACACCAACAAGCTTAACAATGCTCAATTCTTCAAAGACGCAATGTAACCAAAACTGTATCCAATATACAAACGGCAATTAAAATAGCGTTATTAATTCTTACGAAGCGGCAAACAAATTACGGAATTAATTCATACAGAGCGGCAAATTTGAAAATAACATTACAATTTTATGTCTTAAAATGTTGTTCATTAAGAAGTTATTAATTCGATTAAGGCAGTACATGTTTAGGATTATAATTGTCATATCTATGTGTTTGGGTAGAAAACAGCAAAAACAGCGCTTGTCGTATATTTCAATGGTTTTGAAAGTGCCTGCAGGAATCGTTTCAAGTTCTTGATATGAAAAGGTGTTACAATAGTGTTTTCTACTGGCTATCAAAATCTTATTTTAAAACCCCTTCCTACTTATTTTAAGAGTAAATTGGGAATTACCTTCTCGCGATTTCCGTTTGCTGGGGCTTGTGTTTACGAACATTGAATGCATTGTCTATAATTACTTAGATTATTTTATGGCCTTGTAATTGTGTCCGATTGTTTTGGTAATTTATTATACTTTGATCTCGAAGACTGTGTATTTTCCATATGGTTCCTTCTTTTCGGTGAACAAGTAGAAACAAACTGTCAACTTGAATTTTGAATTTTGGAATTATTTCAAAACAATAATTGCGTTGCAGTTAATTTAGCTATGATTTATCAGCAAATTAACTTCTTACGCCTTCCTAGACTAGATACGTTTGCATATAGTGCCCAGCTCCAGATTAATTATTGCTATCAGATAGTAATTCATTTTATGTTTCTGGCATTGTTAATTTTTGAAATTACATGTGTATAAAAATCTGAGCAAAGTGTTGCACTGCATTTTTTATTATGGCTTGGCTAAGAAAGAGTAATAGCAAATATGTATTCTGTTCTCGCAGTAGGAACTGCAGAGCATTTTACTAAAATTGTCTCCTTTTACAATAATATCAGTATCGTCACGTCATCTCACATTATTGACTTTAGAAATGCCTGTCAAAACTGTAGGTTAGGTGCATTAACGCCCCATATTATCCCTTACATAACTGCCACGTGATGGAGCGCTTGATGTTGACGTTTTATCAACACCAACTCACTACCGGCAATAATGGATCATGGATGACTGTGACCCACAAACTTAACATTAAAATAATTACAAAACTGCATATATGTAACTGTAAAGGGTCCATTTTTTGTACATTAGCGTAAAATTGAGGAGACAATTAATTAAAAGTTCTTAGAAATCACAAAACGCAGTACCGTCTGTTATACGAAAATAAAATGAAGAATATTTGAGTCAATTGTCGATTCGAAGTTTTATTAGTTACACAAATAAAAATTGTATTAATGAAAACATTTCTCCAAAATGGTTGTTTTGCAAAATTAATAAAACCGTAATTTTTCTAAGCTTAGTTTCTTCTTTACAATCAAATATAAACTTTAAATTATCACTTTTTTATTTATTTTTTATAACTACAGTGGTGTGAAAAAGTTCTACATCAGTTGCACAAATAAGATAAATTGCAGTTTAAACCTATTAATTTTAATATTTTTTAGTTTATTATTGCAAATATAATACAGGTAACAGAATACTAGTAATAGCCCAAGTGTTGATCCATAAAAAAACGGAAACAATTCGGTATTTAAAATTTATTCGAAATCATAACAATTGTACATTATTATACATAATAATGCAATATACACCTAAACGTTTATAACAATACACACTAATTAATTTTAAACTATTTTAGTACATAATAGGCCATCCTTTGTTTTTAATAACTAGTTCACACCTTCTTGGCATAGAATTTGCCAGTTTTTGTAATTGTTCTTTTGTAATGCGGTGATACGAGACAGCAATTAGCGATTCGATTAATTCCACTTTCTTGTGAGCTTTTTCTTGAAATAATGTTAGGATTTAAATCCGGGGATTGTGCTGGCCAGTCTATTCCTTTAACTTTATTAGTCGACATCAAGACTGAACAACCTTTGCTGTGTTAAGGATCTTCTGTTACACATTTTTCTTTCAGTAACAAGAATACTTATGTTTCGATTACCTACACACATTGCCAATTATACCCACAAAGACAAAGCCTCTGCACAGAGTTATCAGTTTTAACTATTTATTATTTAATGTTTTATTGAAAATTATTTGAATATACATATTAAAATATTTATAAAATATTGAAAACAATATGAATGATCAAGAACTTGAATAAACCGACATTCAAAATATATGTTTGTTTTTTTTTAAATTTATTTTTAAATAAAAGAAACAACATCAAACTACCGAACGGCAATATAATTACCAGATGAAGTCATATCCTCGAACTTAGCTCGCGTCGTCGTAGAATTGATTGACGCCAGAACCCGTTCCAATTGATAAGGCGAAAGCAAAGTATGCGCAGTGGCATACACTGGGCGTCGTATTCGGAGTTTAAGCCCCATTTTACCTGCCAGGTAAGTGATCAGAGACGGTCCGCGAGCATTTTCCCTTCCCAACACAATTTTAATCAGAATGAAACTATTACCATTATTAAGTTACGTAGCACGTTTTCGTTTCTAAATTCACCTATAAATAATAGTTGTCTAATTACCTTAACGATATATTTACTCAAATGCGCAGTCGAAACTCCATACAATTGTTTTTCTGTTTAACAATTAAACGTTAAAATTTTCGGACATACGGCAATGCCAGCTTAAGACGACGCAACTCTCGCCTTATCTATTGCAGCGGGTGTTAACGTTTCGCTAACCATTGCAAGTAGCATTACTAACGTTTTGATAATGCTACCCGCAAACGGTTAGCTAAACGTCAGCGTCAATCAATTCTACGACGACGGGATCTAAGGCCGCAGAGATAACTTCATTAGACACAAACCTCAGAAGCCTGAAACTTTACATTATTAAATTGCCCCTAGAAAAATATTTACTTCGTTTCTTGTAGAGTAAAGGTCAACATTGTAAGTAGATGTTTTAACTACGCTTTCGCTATTTATCACACCAATTTAATTGAAGGTTAACATTAGCTGTAACATATTTTGTTTGCCATTATCGTAAACCCATTTCTTCACAGTCACCCACGAATCTAGTAAACCAGCAACCACTTAACAAATTATAATTAAATATCTTGCTGTTTTAGCGGGATGAAATGAAATTGAAAATAGACGACACCAATGCTGGATGCAGAGGATTAAATTTCATTCTTGAGATTATGGAGCTTTCCTTATTATTGCTCTTTTGGGCTGCTTTTGGAAACTTCCTTAAGTATGCTTGTGAGAAATTTTAGTAAAAATATTTTTTTGTTATGTTCTCGAGTCAAATTTATTTTGGGGAAAAACAGCGTCTCGAATTTTTGCTAAATCTATTGTTTTACCACTACAAACTACTTTCTGTATCTAGCAGATCTAATAGCCCGCTACTGTAAGTAGTTACAAACAACGTAGCTAAAAGTCGAGGTAGATAGGTGTAGAGAATGTCTTCAGTATTGGCATTGTTATTGTGGATTCCTATATTTGCGTTGCTGTTGACGAGAAATAAAATCCATATAATGTAAAAAAATGTACTCTTTCAAGCCGACTAATCATCAAAATGTAAAATGAATTTTATTCTTCGGCAGCATCATGATTGCTTTTCAGCTTTTCCACCAAACTGTTTTTTATTATTTCAAATTATCATCAGCCGCAATTACAATTTCACTTCACATCCCAAGTGTCGCGAGCACCCTCTTTAATTAACTGCGCCATTATCACCCCAGGCGACCTCTCGGCTAATTAACACAGCAGTTTTCGTTTGTTTTTCAACTTAACTTTTTTCAAAGTTTCGAATCCAGACCCTGGTTTCAAAAAAGCGGCGCAGCGTTTCCTGGCCAATACTTGGTAAATCCGGACCTACTGATGAAAATAAGCGCCTCGACTATAAACGAGCTTTTAATGTCCGAAGATAAAGAATTTTCATTTTTATTTTATTCCAGCAATTTTTCGAGTCAAACGCAAGTAGTTTTAATTCCGTTTTTTCGTGCTCTATTTTGTTAATGAATGCGGGGTGATGGCCAGTAATTTCCGAGTTGAATTTTCCAAGGTTTTGCGATTTACGGACGAAACGTAAGCGGGGCCCGCACGGGGGGCATTGATCTTTTCCTGAAATGCTTCCCTATAAAGCGAATATCGGGGTAGCTATAGATTTCGAATGAGTTTTATGTAAAGCATCCCTGTTGCAGGGACAGAAAGTATTTGGATTCGAGCTGCATGGCGCTCGTTTCCGGCAACGAATGCACAATGCAACTTCCGGCGCGGTGACAATTGACTGACGCGCCACGCACTGCCAGCGGCTGTGCGAACTACTAAACTGATCGCCCTGTGTGCGCCACCCCCGTCGTAACTCACTATTGCCACCCTCCTGCACGATGATGTAAATGGATACATGATCATTGTGGGGGCTTGTGCTTGATCTGATTTAGATTACTTTGTCAATGGTTATTTTCACTTGTAGATACGGGTAAATATTAGCTGCGTCGCGTTTCCACCCTGCTACGCATTCCTTCATCTGCATGCGGGGTAGCTTCTTTACCGTTTAAGTTGCTATTTGCATTTTTTTGTAATCAGTCAGTTAAATGTTACCAAATGTTCCATCTATATAACTAATCGAAATACAGAAACATGAAATACTTCTTAAAACGAATAGCCAAAGCCATCGCTTAGACTTTTCTTCAACAATAATCTCTATACAGGATGTCTTTAAATTCAGGGTAAGTTTATTTATAGGAGATATTATTTCAAAAATAGGAAAGAAAACCTGTTTAAGTAAAAGTGATATAGTTTTGGAGTAAATAAAATAAGATGAGGTTAAACAGAAGATTTTATTTTCATCTTTTTTTAGTGGAACACCCTGTATTTTTCTCTTTAAGAAGCTAGAATACAGATGTTGTACTTGAAATATCCTATAAAATCATTCATAATGATTTTTCAAATAAAAAACATTGTTTATTATTGGTCTTAAGGTCACCGCAGCTTTTTAAGCAGAAAGTAGGTATGTTACAATCGAATTCATCTTAAAGTAAAAAAAAATATTCATAGATAATGCTTAAAATTAAGTAAACCATATTTTATCCAAATTAACAACAATCAACGCAATTTAACGACAATCAACGCAAAAATTACTGAAAATGTAAGTTTCCAGGTTCAGTAAGCTGTGTTTCCGCCTCGACTTGTTATGACAACTTCACAACAACGGTCCATGCTTGAAATTAACACACTTAACTGCTCTTGTTTAAGATTATCCCACATTTCCACTAATGAATTCCCTAGGTCGTTAAGACTTGCAGGGGATGGTTGAAGGGATCGTACTTGTCTACCGAGAATGTCCCAGAGGTGCTCAATCGGATTCAAGTCGGGACTTCTGGCTGGCCATTGCATAACAGGAATACCAACGTCGTCTAGGTATTCTTGCACAATTCTGGCTGTGTGGAGCCGAGCGTTGTCGTGCATTAATTCGAAGTTGTCTCCGATGTACGGGGCGTATGGCACAATACTTTTCTAAGATATCCGTAATGTACCTCTGACTGTTTAAAGTGCCGTTGGGGAAGATGTGTACCTAGGTCTGTTCGGGCCGTGAAAGATATGCCTCCCCATATCATTATTGAGCCACCACCAAATGCAGTCGTGCATTCTGCGTTTCTAGCAAAATTCAATGTGTGTCTGCGGTGGTCTGCTGCCAACTGTGGCCCAGTAGCTGATAATCTGGCTCTCAGATTTCCTTCCAGAAGACGTTGGCAAACGGTTTCAATGCTAACTTGCACATTATGTCTGCTGAAAATTGTCTTTGGAGGGCTCTTGTGGTGGTAAAGCGCTCTCTTATTGTACGCATTCGAAGAAAACGATCTTCTACAGCGGTAGTGGCACGTGGTCGCCCTTGCCCTGGTCGCCTGTCATGTTCGCTAGTTTCTCTGAAACGCTGGATGACCCGAGAAATGATTGTGTGGTTCACCCTAAGCCTGTCAGCGGTAGCGCGGAAAGAATACCCTTCTTCGGACAAAGTAAGGGCTGTTACACACTCATCACGACTTAAATTTCTTCAGATACGTTGCATTTTAAATAAGACTGATCGTACAAGCAATTGTTTGATGACAGCTACACGATTTGATACGTTTTAAAGTAAAACGAAACTGCAAGTAAATTGTAAATGTGCATGTAAAATTGATTAATTTTTTTTAACAAAGTTAAAAATGTAGGAACCGGCCAAGAGTAACATGTGTCTTATCAGGTTTGTATCGGACATTCATTCCATGCATTTGGTTGGATTAGATAGCGCACTACTTTTTTCTTTTATCGCAACATTAATAATTGGTGCGTTAATTTCTTAGAGCAGTGTACATCCGCAAACTAACTGTTTCAGAGATACAGGCGATTTTGTTTTTTAACCAATAAACTGCAATAGTAGGCTTTCCGCTTTTCCATTTGCCATGAAAATCCAATTTGAAGTTATTATTATTTGTTTACTAAACACAATTATATGCCTTACTAATTCTGATTATCCTCTGAGAATGATTTTTATTCAGGTTCATACTGAGAAAAGTTACAGAATTTCAACTCGTCGATAATACAGATCTAGCGAGAAGGCTCAAGAGGACTAAAGCATTTGAGCTAGTGTAAAGAGACGTGAAAGTTCCAGTGAAAAAGCAAAGCAAAGTGAAGTGTTGCAAGATAGAACTGAGATACCGGTGGGTGAATTCTTAACATAACTATTTAGTTAATTTATGTTAAATAAAAATTACTGGTTAATGTTTTAGACTAACCGCGATATAACACCCAATGATTTAAAAAAAAATTGCAATGTTAATTGAAATATTAACCAGGTTGCATCAAATGCATTGAAAACCCATAAGAATTTCAATCACACTAAATGTTTAAAACTGCTGAATCATGTGTTACTTAATACATGAGACGCATAACATTAATACAGAATCTCTCAAAGCTTAAGTAAATAACGCCGTATTTTTTCACTGTTTTGGAATTTAAATATAATAATTTATGTAATTTATTACATAATACAATCGAAATACCAGAATTACATAGTAAAATCAAATTGAATGTGTTCAAACAAAATATTAACGGCTTGGCTGTCTAATTCCGGGATTGACACTTCAGCACTGCAGCACGTAAAATTAAATCAAAAGTAAAGCAGCAAATAAACAACAAACAAGCAGTTCACAGTTTTGTCAATAGAGAGTGATCAAGCAACAGGTGTTCGTGCGCAGGACGCTAACACGTAGGTATATCTTACTTCTGTCAGTCATCATGGAGGAACGAGTGAATATTAAATATTGCTGTAAATTTGAGAACATTTGAAACGAAATCTATAAAATCTTGAAAACTGTGTACGATGATCACACCTTAATCGTGCTAGTGTTTTTGAATGATTTAATTAAACATTTCAAATATGGACGTGAGGCTGTTCAAGATTATGCTAGAATCGAGTGTCCATCGATCTTTAGAAATGCGAAATTGTGGCAAATGAGTTGAACATCAATATGTAGACTATGCGACAAATTTTATATGAAGATTTGGGAAAGAGGAAGATCTGCGCAAAGTTCGTTCCGCACAGACTTACGGATTAGCAAAAACATAAAAGACTTACATCGTGTGCAGGATTCGTTTAGACTTGCACATTTTTGCAATTGTTACTAGTAATGAGTTATGGGTATTTTAGAACGCGTTTGAAACGAAAAGCCAAATCATGCAGTAGATTAGAAATTCATCAGCAAGATAAAACTTTCCTTTACAAAAAATCCACAGTCAAAACCATGCTTATCACCCTTTTCAATAAATATGGTTTGATTCATACACACTTTATGCCTGAAGGACAAACACTAAACAGTGCATTCTACGTCAAGTAATAAGGAGATTCTTTCATCGCATTTCTCGAGAGCTACCGCAATTTCTACGAAAGGGTAGTTGATTCTTGTTGCATGACAATACACCTACCAATTCTGAACTTATTGTTAAGTTATTTCTGATGAAACACGACGTTGTTGAGGTCAATCAGCCACTCTATTTACCTGACTTAGCATCATTACACTGTTTTGTCTTGCTTAATGTGAAAGATATTCTCAAAGAGCAACGAGTGCAGGACGTATGTAGGAGATATTAAGAAACATGTCACCGCTAAATTGAAAGCGGTTTCTACAGTCGTCGTGGCCAACTGTTGACAAAAACTTTAGTTTACACGAACGCATTTTCAGGTAAATATCTTATACAGGATGTTGCTCATTCAATAAAATCTAATTCCTAATATTTCGTTTATTTTAATAGAACACCTTGTATATATTTACATGTTCGAGCTTGTCGTTTAATGATCATGAAACACATGTACTATTCTATATGACTTACGTTTTTTGTTGTGAAAATATTAAGACATTATTAAAAAGTTAATAGGAAGAAACAGTAAAGTTGGTAATAAGATGCAATTTTATTTTCGGGTAAATACATAAGAGATCATTTTATTTATCGATAAGTAA
The DNA here is from genome assembly GCA_014611495.1 of Limonius californicus. Classification (NCBI taxonomy): domain Eukaryota; kingdom Metazoa; phylum Arthropoda; class Insecta; order Coleoptera; family Elateridae; genus Limonius; species Limonius californicus. The sequence continues at coordinate 37,886 of JABXWE010025263.1, forward strand.
ATGTTTAATTGTATAAAAATTTTATTGACATGGCAAACGATCGCGGAAGCTTGCACGAGCGATTTTTTCTATTTCCCTTGATTCGAATTTTTTTTGCCAAAAGACTATAAAATTTTAATACAAATTGAAACGTATTTATCTTATAAAAAAATGATCTCGAATGTATTTTAGGCACATTCATACACAACTACATTATACAAAAGTAATAATTTGAAATTAACAAGAAACATTTTAAATGAATAGAAAACACATTAAAATATTTAAATATATTGTGTATAGTTTGACTGATTTTTAATAACATACATATTCTGAGCATTGAAAGTGCAATGGTTATATGTTATATTATGACCAGATTTTTTTGCATTTTATTAATGTTTTTCGTAGTATAATTTTCTTTCGTTAATCATGTTTATATCTCTTGTAGTTTGGATTCCAGAAGGTTCAGGTCTCAGGTTGATTACAAGGGTCTGCAAAATAATATTTTATTTTCAGCTGCATGGGATGTTCTTGGTAAATATTATGTTTTCTAGTATGCTGAATCCAAAAATAACTTCCATTTCCCTCCATCACGAACAGTTTTTTTTGCAAAAAAAAAGCATAACACTAATGAAAAAACCACCATTTTATTACAATGAACTAAACAATATTTCTTATAATTAAACAAACATTTCTTCATGAAATGTACTTAACGTTCCGTGTTCATTATTTTTGCCTATGAAACCTTTTCTTCTTCTCTTTGATACTTATCGGAACATGCTTCCGCTTTCCATTTTCTGTTTCCCGCTTGAGCTAACATATTGACGTCCCGTCCAATCTTCCTTGGTAGCCTCTTTCGATATCACGGACATCCTAGTGAAATCTTTCACCCTGCTCTTCTGAAGGGAAAATGGTCGACACGGGAGTGTAAGAAATGAACTTTTAAGCTCATCTTGCATCCTTGAGCTTTATACGCAGCCAACATGCGTTGTACAATGGTTTTGTAGTGATGGTCTTTAGTATTACCCAAAAACTTGTGCACTACGTTTTTGAAAGAGTCCGACGCTTCTTTTTCTTTTTCGTCCATTATTTCTGAAAAGAGGGGATCGGATAACAGTTTTCGTATGTCGGAGCCAGTAAAAACTTTCTCTTTCAACTTGGCTTCAGACAGTTTTGGGAACCTGGAACACAGATAACTCAAACATTCCTCATCTTTTGGCAGTGATTTAACAAACTCTTTAAAACACAAATTTAATATTTTCGCAAAGCCGCGCGTACGCTTTCGACCAGTCTCTTTCGACTTCCTCGGCCCGTCTCCTCACGTGTCTGTCTTCGCTTTTCCAAAAAAAAACGCGTTATCTATCCTCACCTTGCATTTAAACCTGGGTTGCCTAAATACAGGCGAACTTTTAACCGTTACAATATTTTCAAAGTTAAAAACGCAAGTCACATAAAACAGCACATACGATTAAAGGTCATTGAACGATAAGCTCGAAAATGTAAAATACATGTTATATTCCATAAAAAAAAGAAATATTAGGAGTTGAATTTTATTGAATGTGGTTATAAATTAGGAACATCTTCTATAAGATGTTTAAATTCTAAACGGCCTTTTTTTTTTAATTGAAGAGACCTATAGTTATTTCTAAACCATTAGCGATAGATACCTAAAACCCTATATCGTTGTTAAGTTAAAAAAAATAAGAAATCAAGAAGTGTAAAAATCTTCAAGGTATTCTATTTAAAATAAAAAAGTTGTCCATTGTTGCACTAAAACAAAACATCTTGTATAGTGAGAAATAATTTTAAGTTATGCACATAATCAAACAAACAACTTTTGTATTTAAAGTTTT
>JABXWE010025269.1:0-24826 GCA_014611495.1 Limonius californicus
AAAATAATCGTAATCATTACCTATAGCTTGAACTCTTTGATGATGATATGGATATAAGCGAGCACTTGTTATTATTCTCCAAACCTGGTTTCTACATATTCCAGTACGTAATGCAGTTCTTCGTACACTTAAAGACGGATTTTCTTGTAATAAATCAAGAACTTGTTCGTCATCGTTTATGGATCTACGGACAACTCCTTGGCCGACTGCATGTCTTGCATTGAAAGTGCCATGTTCCCTCAGCTGATGATGTATATTAAAAGAAACTGCACGCGTAGGCAGTCTTCTATTGGGCTATCTTCTACGATATGCTTGTTGTGCTGCTAAAGCATTTCCATCACACAGACCGTAAACATAATGAATATCTACATATTCTTTATTTGAAAATAACATTGACATTGTGAATCACTTGTGAATTACGATGGGAATAAGGATATAAAGAAGAAGCCAATAACTTCAGTAACACAGTAATAAACTGACAAGTTACAATCAATAATTTGTTAAAAACAAAAGATGCGATCGTGGCAACTAGATCCGTATTTCAGAAATTCGTTGAAATAAAATTCTAGCCACATAAATTATGAAATAAACAATAACTCGTTAACGGTTACGTTTAGGACATTTATATTGGTATGAACTTTTCGACTCTAGATAAGTTCTGGAATTCATCCTTGAAATATTGCCGGTACGTTTTGGGACACATTGTATAACGCAGTTGGATTTGCAGAAATAAAACATTTTTTACTAAAAACAATTTAAAAAATTTATTGTATAACAATACTGATAGCAATGACGTATCGGATTTGTCGATATTATTATTATTATTATTATTAGCCCGCAACATCCCATTGTTGGGCAATGGTCTCCCCCATATGGGGGGTTGTTGATCTACTCTCCCATAGTGATCAATCCTCGTGGGAGAGAGGCGCCGCGTTAACGCAACCTTCGGGTCACCCATCCAAGTACTGACCGGAGACCACGCTGTCTTAACTCTCCTGATCGTACGTAAACGGGCGACGAATGTGCGCAACCCGAGTCCTTTGTCGATATTACTGTACTACAAATATAAATTTTTCAAATTATCACTTAATTGGATATTATATAAATAAAAAATAGATGTAAACTCTGAAAAAATAACGTTTCCTCCGCGTACACCTTGATTTGGGTGTGGTTTTCAACTTGGGGAGCAGCAAATTGAAGAATTCCACAAACGCATATATTTTCCCTATGGAACGTATTCAAAGTCAGCACACAGTATATTGTTACTTTTACCCTTGCCATTATCCTTAAAGTTTCCTTCTTTTTTAGTTCGCCTTGTGTCTTGGATGTTACTATGAGTTTTTTTTGTCATTAATACTTCATGTCGGTTTCTTGTTTTCCACTTGTCTCCTGGTTTTCCTTGGTATTACTTAATTTCCTTCTAACTAACGTCTTTGTATTTTTCTCGTTCAAGTCTTTGCTTTTTCTCCTTCTTTTTTATTTTTTTCTTTAGTATAATAATTTTCTTATCTTTTCTTTTGCCCCCAAATAATATGTCTATTTTTTCACTGGATTTGGTTTTGGATATTCTTAATGGGTTGCTCAATCTACCACAACCCTACTTCTCCATCAATTTACCTACAATCAGCGTCTCTGCGTTTGCTTCCCCTAAATTACATTTGCTTTCTTATATCTGACACCATATCTTTTCAAGCTTGTTTTATCGTTTGCTCCTTCTCATATCTTTGACTTTTCCTTATTTCGTAAACCTTCTTTTCTTTTCTCTTATTACATGTCAATCCTGGCTCTTCCTTTGTCTTGGTAGTTTGTCACTTCAGTTTCTCTTTACCTCTTTAGTCCTAATCAATGTAGTGGTTATTGCTTCTCTGGATCAACTTGTATCTGTAATTAAAGGCTTTTTTTTCTCCTATATCTGATATTCGTTAGCAGGTTTTACTCTTGCACTTCGCTTGTCCTTTGTTTTTACACTTATTCAATTTATTAGCTGTCGTTCTTGCAACTTGCGTTTTTGCATTAATCCTAGACGATTTTAAATGTTTTCGTTTCTATGATCCTTAGGAGGATATACCCTTATCCCAATCTCGCTTCTATTCTCTCTCTCTCTCTCCCTCTTTATATCTAAACAACTTCCAATGGTTTAACCTTAAATATCTGTGTCCCAGTTGTTACTTATCTCCTCTTTAATTTTTTTTCTTAATATTTATGTACTTTTTGTACTTTTTGTTTCCACTGTAGTACTGCATGTAGTTTCATGTTATCCGCCCGGCGCATCTGTAAGAGTCCTCTCATTTTGTTTTGTAATCATGGGCGCCGGATTGGGGAAGTCTACATCCAAAAATGGAGCGACGAAAGCTGGATCATGATGATGATTTATATATTTGTCTCGTAAAGTTCCTTTTGCTCTTATTTTGCTTATGTTCAAACTCATCTTTTATAAATAAATAGCAACGAATCTTTCTTTTCTCTTGTTGTACATTGCTTTGTGTGTTGCGTTTCCCTCAAAGACATAAACTATAGAGATAGGTTTAGTAATGTAGGTTATAATGCTGTTGTTATTAGTTAGTCGTACTTAAATGTTCAGGTAAAAATTTATAAATTTGTTTAACTAAACGACAACTTTCCGTTAAATCTAGAAATTCAGTAATAAACATTTTGAAGAATTAATTTGGCTTAATACCTTCTAATTCAAAACCCCAATTAAATTTTTTTAAACATAAAGGCTATTTTTGGTCAGCTAATGATAGAACCTTCTAAGCTTCTTTGAATGAAACCTTAATACAATCGACATTTAATGAAAACTTAGTGGAATGGCCACGTCGATTTTTTGTACGGTCTGAATGGAACAGCTCGAGCAGTTTTTTGCAGTGTTTACGATGTTGACATTGGATCTAAGTAGGCGAGTAGTTGCTTAGCCCCAGGCTCGGCCGGTAATCCTATTAAATTGAATTGATCCATAAATTACGTAACTGCCCCGATTAGCTTGTCCTTCCGTGTTTATGTATGTGTAATATGCTTTTGTAAGTGAAAGTATCGACCTTCCGTTTGCTCAGAGCCATCAACATATATTATTACGACCGTTATCATGTCCAAACGACGAAGAACTTCGGCAATAAAAATTTGACAGAATTAAGTATGGAAAACTTGAAATTTTGAGCTGCAATCTAATCGAGAAGTCTTGTTCTTTCTGCATCAACAAGTAGGCACATCTACCCAGCCTCTTATTTATAATTCATTCAAACAGAGGGAACCCCACTTTTCAATTAACCGAACGTTACCTGAATGAAGTACCGATTGAGCAATTCAAATTGCTAACCCAAAGAAGCTTCATCGCGCGTTCACGGCATGCTTTCTTAAACTAAAACCACCCCGAGCGAAATCTTCATTATACTAAGACTAACACGCCTGAAGAAGGGCTGGTTGACCAAATCAACCCAATCCACAGTTAACCACACCCTTTACCTTTTATTTGCGAAACGGCAACACAACTAATCCTTTTCAATCATACGCCCTTTAAGCATGACTCCCAATAATTTCGGAGGCTGCAGTACCACGGAGGGGTCTCTAGGGGGCGAGAACGAGCGAGTGCAGATCGTTCCTCCGGGATCTCACGATATTGGCATCTCAGAAGCGATGTCGTCGCCAAATATACGGCCTCCTGGGGCCCAAACTGTCATCGTAAATTCAATTAGAGGCACCAAGCAGCACCTATCTCTCTCCGTTCACACAACTAAATAGCCCCGGACCCGTCTTTCTTGCACAATGAGCAAATCTAGCGCGCGCTGATGACGCCGTCGTTTTAACGCCACCTGATCATAGCACATTGGGATATGCAACGCGTCAAATTAAAGAGACCGGGGATTTTATGGGGACGATAAAGCGTCAGTTTCTGCAACAAAAACTGATTTTAGAATCATTCTTTGGAGCTTTGATTGAAAGTTTCATACACAATCAAACTAAAGCGAAAACGTATTTTTTTTGAACTGAATTGGATTGATAAACTATGCTGGAAAGACGTTGCAAGTCAGGGCCTTGACCCTGTGGAATTAGAACGTCTCAGAAATAGTTGTTTCGAATTGGACGCAATTTTAAATATTCTTGTAAACTATTTCTAGAAAACTGCAGTACAATAATTGCATATTACTGAAACGTGTTCTTAACCAACTGTGGTAAAGCTGCGTGTTCTACAAGAACTAAATCAGTACTTTATTTTTTATTTGTAGATATTCTGTATGGAGTTAAATATAAAATGGCATTTTTAATACTAAATACTTATTACAAAAAGAACGTCTTAAGAAAACGTCAGAAGTTAATTATTTCTAAGTGCCTCAGTCATTTCTTATTTTTTCTTTCCCCACCATAGGGCGTATAACACTACCATTAATACCAAGAGCAAAATTGTAGTACCTCCACTACCCCAAAACAGCGTTTAAAGCGAAAGTAATCTCCATTAAGCCTCCAAAACACAAATATTGCAAATTAGCGCTTGCTGCAACGTGAGTAAGCCCCAATTTCAACCCGTTGCCTCTTATCTAGGTAGAAAGGCTTCTGTGTTTACCCTTCAAACAAAATAAACTTGGAAAGCTCCCGTGTATAAGAAGAAGGCAGGTGGTGTTTTGCCACGTGCTCGCACGCAACCCGCCCCTGGTGTGTATAGGTATCGATCGCTTAGGGCACGCGTTTGCCCTTTTATATAATCTTCTGCGATAATTAACAAGTAACCTATTAATTAGGACCCCTCTGAGCCACCCCTACCCAGCCTACACGCACTCAAACATGCACGGCAACTTGAACTGGAATTTTTAAGTTTCAAACTAAGGTATTTAAAACAAGATTGCATGTTGGAAAGCGATGTGTTCTTATGGATCCACAAAGGAAGAACTACTCCTCAACATTGAGTATCAGAGAATGACAATTGAAAAAATATCTAGAGAGTGATGTAGAGCTTATGCTATAAAATGAACAAACTATACGTGAATCTACTGCAGCCTTTTCCTTTGGGGTTGCCTTTAGCATTCTCCAGTTCAGTTGGAAAGGTTAAAGCATGTTAATTAGATATGGCGATCTGGCCTTTCCCAACTCATTCTGACTGTACCCTACAACTACTAAATTATTTATTCATACAAGCCAGAAGCTTCAGCTATGGCACAGGCCCTTTAACTTTCTATTCCGTATTACAGCAGATACTGATAAAGAATTAGAGAAAACGAGATAAACCGATTCACCGTCTGCTCATTTACGACCCGAGATCATAAAACTGACCAGTCCAACGAACTTTTGAATTTGTTAAGGGAGCATTAAATCAAAACGTCGTCATCGTAGAACATTACGTACTCTCGGATTTCCTTCAAGTGTACGTCGTAAACAGAACCGGAACACGGAGTCGTTTCAATGAACTGTGCCCGCTGTAAGGAAGCCATCCGTGCATTATTCGTCGACCCATATCGTCTACTCTTTATTGTACCAAAAGTTATCCGGACAAACTTCTTCCTGGCAAAGATTGAACTGAAGGTCATTATTTTTTGCACCATTGCGGACGCGACGTGCGCATTAAAAGTGTACAACTCCATCAATTCGCGGCAAGATGCATGCAGTATTCATGAAGATATGCTGGTAAAATTCATGAGCAATCGCTAAAAAGTGGGCCAGAGACCTCCGCGGCGTTACTTCAAATTAGCTGTCACATAAATCATCATCCGTCAGACCGATCCGCTCTCCGTCACCCGGTATAAACAGCTCGCATTAGCATAACGTCGGGGCATGGTGGTGTAAAACCCGTGACTTATGATTCACGAAACCTAGCCAGCAAAGTAGCCGCACTTCCTTCGACCTGCGTTACAGGAAATCCTGTTCGTATAATTAAATATCAATCTAACGGTTCAAAAGCAGGTGAAAATAAAAACAGTTAATCTTAAGTTTATTGGTAATTCGATATTTTCTAGTCTAGAACAAGTAGCTGCCACAACTGACCTAATATAGAAATTGTACAGTGCTTGGCTACGTGATCCTTTAAACAACTATTTGCGAGCTTAGCTGTCCTGAAGATCAACATGTAGCATCACAGACCTACTCTAATAAATGATAATATGTATATGCAACTGTATATGTTCATGTATAGTAGTGTTAAAAATCCCTTAATCATCCAAACCTATAAGTATCCTCGCATTTAACTTCATCTAAAATAAAGTTTTTTTATGGATCCCCATAATCGATTATCTATTCATTCATTCATAGGAAAATAATTACATGATTAGTAAATGCTTAAGACTCATTCATGTTAATTTTAATGAAAAAAAAACGAAGATGTTATGAGTATATAAACACTGCAATAACGCTAAAAAATGCACTCGCCCTTTGAATTACGTCGAAAGGTGTAAAATGATCTTTTATAAGAAACGAATGATGGAAACGAGGGTCCAGTCTTAACGCAGCATCATCTCAAACTGAGGTATACTTTGGTTGGACAACCAAAATAGACCTCAGTTCGAGATGATGCTGCCCTAAGGAGAACAAGCCGGATAGACATAAGTTTACAAGGCTTTTAATTAAATTAACGAAGTGGACAGAAACACGGAAAATGGTTAATTGATTATAATTCCGTAACGAACAAAGACAAACATTATTTAAAAAACAAACACAGTTTGAAACGAACAATCTTAATATTAAACAAGGTCACACAGGTGAACGCAAAACAATTAAATCTAAACTAATAATACCTGAAAAAAAGATACCGCAGAAAGGCCTTGTAGACACAGTGTTTTCTTATATCGCTAAAGTTCTTCGAATAAAACGTACAAAATATAAACTAATTTGACAGGATTTGACAATGGACGGCGTCATCTCATGGGGGCCTCCCCCTCGGTATACTAAATGGCCCAGTTGAAGCGTGGCTAACGAAGGTTTTCAAAATTTCCCTTTTTCAATGAAAAATTGGTCCTTCAGGGGGGTGTAAGCTTGAGTCAGTCCGTGAGTGTAGTGGTGGAGTTTTTTACAGTTGCTTCTCTCGAAACCGCTTGCGTTTGGCTGATTTTTCAATATTGTATCATACGACGAAACTTCCCAAATCAATACTTTAGGCGATATTTACGGATTTTTTCGGACGTACCGTGCCTGGTACCGAAGAAAGCGAAAGTAATTACCAATTGGTAAATTACACTGATTCGGACGCCCGGGGGAAATTTTAGATCTGCGTAACCCTCAGATCGAGAGCTGTAGCCTGACTTCCGTCTTTTCCCCGCACTTGATAGTGTGAAAATTCGGATTAATGTTGCGTTTGCAGGAAGATATATAAACGTCGCGCATACCGGATGCGTTCAATAAAGATAAACGTTGCTCATACAGGGTGCGTTCTATAATAGCGGCCGAACGTCACAAATTAAGAAAGGCTAAGACAAATTCATTACTTCATTGTAACTTTTCCATAGTTAAAATAGTTTTCTCTGCATATATATCTGTCTTTTTTTCTTTGGAAATTTAGTTATATTTCTAATGTTTGTTTTGTAAATTCAGAACTTATTACACTATTAAATAATTATAATAACCGTGGACACAGTGACCACATGCGCGAGGCTTGCTGTTTACTAGTTTAGTTTTAAAATGCAATACGATTAATTGAGTCAGTCAGTGCAATCGGTAACTTGAATCCACCAATTTTGACTATTGCAGAGTGCGGCTCACAAGCTTATTCAAGATGGCACCAGGCCCAAACGCACACTTCTAATAATTTGTAGGGATATCTATGGTACCTCTGTTGTCATTATATTCATTCGACTTTCGCAGTTTTGAATGTCCTTAAGAATATTTATTAAAAATTCACTATAAAATTACACGTAAAAAATAGTCGTAAATGCGTCTAATTATCTGAAATGTTATCAATATAAAAAATAATCCTAAGCTTTTCAATTCTGGCAACCAGAAAATCATGGCGCTGATTGTGAACGACTGTATGATTGCACTAAGAAAAATACCTTTCTGCATGATATCCATTAACATGTAACTACTCAATCGAAATAATTATCCAAATATGCATTTGCCCAACTGTAAAAAATATAAAGGCATTCAAGCAATATTGTATTTCTTCTTGGGATAATGTATTATATTAAAAGTAGAACAGCTTTTTCAGTTAGAGTGCTGTTATTGTTAACAAAGTTACCTACATTTTTTTAAATTAAAGTGTGGTGTTGAAAAAGGTTTTTAAATATGTTCAAAACAAAATAAATGATATAATATAAGAGCTTTCAAAGGAATTTTTATGAATGACCTCACTCCAAATATTTTGAATGTAATTAAATCCGAAAATGTTATCCTAGCTAAAAGCAATCTCATTAAAGTTAATAAAAATTTTAGTTCGCTTAAATAAAGATTCCTCCATGATTCCAAACAGAAACTAAACTCAACGGCGTTAAATCTACAAAACAATAAGAAAAACCATCAGATTAATTGATATTGAGAGTAATTAGTAATATAACTGAAAGTTTTTAGATATGTGCCATACAAACAGTAGTCCAGATTCCATGAATTCTAAATGTGACATTAAATGTAATTGCATTTATACATAATCATTAAAGTTCAAACCCAACATTTATCCATTTAACCATTTGAGTTTATTATTTTCTGGTTGCTTTGGCGGTTTTGAATTGTTTAGTTTCTACTGTAAACAATGTTCCTTTGAAAACTATTATATCCTAAAGGTGTTCTTGTTAATTTTGGGTTGTTATTTTCTTTATCAAGTTCAAATTTCCCACCGTTTAGTAGTAACTTCTAATTTTATATTTTGTCATTGTTGGCAATTTCCCTGGCCTCCTTTACAAACTAAAATTAAACCTTCCTAGCCCATTCTACCTGGTACTACAATCATACATCTCCGATAGATATTTTATGGTAAAATATCAAGAGGAAGTAACCGAGTTGCACCCCATACAATCGGGAGTACCACAGGGGAGTGTTCTTGAGCCAATACTCTATCTAATTTATACCAGCGACATCCCAGAGACGGAAAGTACAGTCTTAACGTCATTTGCCGATGACACTGCTATCTTGGCAACCAGCCACGATCCTGCAGCTGCCTCCGAAAAACTTCAAACTGCTCTTAACAGCCTACAATTATGGCTACAAAAATTGCGCATTAAATCCAATGCGACGAAATCACAACACGTCACTTTTACCCTCAGAAAACGAACATGCCCGACAGTTGCGTTAAACGGACACCCACTCCCACAAACGGACACAGCAAAATACCTAGGGATGCACCTGGACCGCCGATTAAACTGGAAACACCACATCTTCACCAAGCGGAAACAACTGGGACTCAAATTCTCTAAACTATACTGGTTACTTGGAAAAAACTCAAAACTCACATTGACCAATAAATTACTTGTGTACAAAGTGATACTTAAACCGGTGTGGACCTACGGTATTCAGTTGTGGGGTTCGGCAAGTACCTCAAATATTAAAATTTTGCAAAGATTTCAATCCAAGACACTTAGAACAATTACAAATGCACCGTGGTTTGTAACAAGTCAGACTTTACACAACGAACTGAACGTGGTACCTGTGATGCGAGAAGCGAAGTGCATGAGCGGTAAATATTTAGCGCGTCTACAACATCATTCAAATTCTCTAGCTATTAGTCTCTTAGATAATAGTCAAAGAACTTACCGTCTAAAACGTTATGATCCGCTAGATATAGAAAATCGATCATAAATGTTAATTATAAATTAACTACATATTATGTATGTATAATCACTAACCACATGGTTAGTTACCTTAGTTAGATCTATAATGTAAGACACTAACCACATGATTTATACTTATTACAAAATTCGCTTATTGTCCTAGGATAGATTGTGAATTACACAGGAAATAAAAAAAAAACTTCCTGTTTTCTTTATTTGTGTTTGTCAACTTGTTTGTGTGTTTTATACACAATTTTTAATCCGTTTCACTTATTGTTAAATGTATACAGCAATACTTCTTCACAGTTTTTGGATTTAGGACCCAACACTCCGCTATTGAACAGGATTCCAGAATAGCGGGGAAGATCAACTTTAACTTCGAAGAAAAAAAAACTGTTCCGCAGTTTTCCTTGACGTTAGACAGGCTTTCACTCGAATGTGGCACGAGGGTCTGTTAAAGAGGACCATCCTGCATACGTATTACATTATCATTAAATCTTACCTGGAAGAAAGGTTCTTTCAATTTAAGTTTGGGGAAACGACCTCAGAACTATACCCCATTAAATCAGGAGTACCGCAGGGAAGTCTCTTAGAACCGGTATTATATTCGTTACATACAACTGACATGCCGAAAAATCCTAGTAGAACTACTGTTATATATACTGATGACAAGGCACTCGTAACTCGCCATCATCCCATTAAAACAGCGTTTAACAACACAATCTAAATAAAGTGAATGACTAGTACAGAAATTGTCATTCCAAATTAACCAACTCAAATCAGCTTAAATCACGTTTTCCAAATGCATACACGCCGCGCTGCATTCGGCCAAGTACTACCACAAGTGGACTGCGTGAACTACCTGGGTTTAAACCTCGATAAAGGTTTAACCTGGAGAATCCATATTTGGAAAAAGAAAAGAACTTTCAGTTGAGGAAATACATACTAGTGGTTGTTAGACCGTAAGTTGAAACTTTCTTTTACTAATAAGCTGCTTGCCAATAAAACAGTGCTAAAGCCAATATGTTGGAACAAACAGGCCAAAGGCATATACTACGAAGGAGAAGAAGAAGAAGAACAATATTTTAACGTAAATAATTATCTGCACACTAGAAGGATTCATTTGAAAAGAATTTTCTCCAAACTCTAGTCCCAGCAATTAGCATTCAACTGTCGGGTCGTTATGGTATGGGGTTACATGGAAAGTTGGTTGATTAGATGGATAATATGAAACTATGACATCGAGCTGCATCTCTATCAAACATTAAAATCTTGAAACGATTCCAATCTAAAACACTTCCAACAATAAATAAGGCATTCTGATAAGTTCCGAACAGAAAATTCTGCAAATATCTGAAAGTGCTATCAGTGTTCTTAGGCAGTTAAGTGCAGTGCGAAATATCTCTAGAGATCAAAAGTGTATCCTAATCCTTCAACGTTAAATATTCTGGATAATAGTAAACAAGTGAGTAGACTTAAACATGTAAAGACATTAGACCCTCCTTTCAGTTCTTAACTGATTAAACTGATCTTAAAAACTTTAAGATACTACGAACAAACTGAAAACAGTCTGTTTAAGTAAAATTAACAAGAGAGACCCCAAAGGGCGTCTGCTGGCTCATGTTATTGTCAAAGTGATGTTCTACATCAGTGGTCCACAACTTTTTCTAGTGTTCGGGCCATTTCAGTAATCAATATATGGTAACGGCCAGGTGGTGGGTGGACTTCATGCGACGCCTCTACGAAAAGAATTTCTTGTAAGCTTAACTATGAAACCCATGACGCTATCTTGACCCTTAATTCGGAATGTGGTATTTTTTAGATCCACCAAATCTTGAATCCGCTTCTACGGGAAGGACATTGGAGCCGGGGTGGCGAGGCTCCGGGTATGTACCCTCGATTCGGAGTGCTAGCTGGCATGGTGACAGTCACGTGAGTACCGGTGAGTACCTGCGAGCTATTGTGGTTGGTGGTGGTGGTAGATTCTAGTATACCACGGCAGAGATTCACTATTATACAATCAATTTTGCGATTACTGAAAATAGTAATAACCAATCGAAATGTGATACCCGACAATTAGCTCTCGAAGCAAACCGCTGCAAAATTTTCAATTTCAATACTTACTCATAACTTCATGTTATGTTTTTTCCATATTGATTTATTTATATAAGTCGATATTAAAATTAAGAAGGATAGAAAGTAAATTTTGATGATTACTTTAGGGATAAGTGGGGAGGAAAAGTGGTATACAAAAATAAACCACCTCCCGGGTAGTGTGATAATTCTTTGACCTCCCGGCTTAAGGGTTAAGGTTCCATTAATAATAATAATAAAAGAACGAATAAATAAAAAATGAAATCAGCTGACGCAACGGGACGATGATGTTTTTTACGAAACATTATGCGACCCGCACGAAAAGTCTAGCAGGTTGCGAGTTGCCGACCCCCTTTCATCTAATGATTTGATCTACTTATCACTGTAATTGTAGCAGATCAAAAATAAATATCTCCTCGTTAAAAAAATTGTTATCTCTGGGCAATGTAGCTTAAGCATGATAATGTCAATAGGTTCTTTAAATCAGGTAATAGTTTTAAGACATCGTACTTAATGTAAGCTCACTTTCTAATCAGTACTGCATGTTTATTCTATTAGTGATTTTGCTACAATTCTTTTTCCAAGTTTATTTTGCTGTGCCATTGTTCGTGTTCTTAGAAGTGAGGCTGTAGAATTTTCCATTTCTAAGTGAAGATAGATGGTAGAGGTGGATAGAAACCTTTTCGCGGTGCTTCGAGGTGCAGTAAACTCTTTAACGCGGGTATAGTTACGGCCTATAAGCAACACAATGACTTTCGGCCGATTTTCATAGTATTTATTATTTAATGATCGAACCCTTAAGATTGCCAAAATATCGGTTTCAGAAAATAAAACCACATCTCCACTTCATCTTCAATACGATTTGTTTTTCAACTAATAGTGGTTTTACTACCAATATTACTTATACAGTAATTATATTTATTTATATAAAAACCCAAAAGTAGAAACAATTGTTCACCACGTTGCAACTGTTTTAAGAACACTCTAAATTTACTACCACGACCTGAAAGATTCAAAAATAGTAATCAATTTTTCTCATCAGTTATAGAGAAAAGTACTAATTGGATGTCGAAAAGAACAGGAACAAGAGCATCGCGAATAATAAATCTTAAAATATAAATCGCTCGGGTTAATGAGGTAATACGCATGCAAATTGCTTGCATCCCTTGCAAGTAAGCCATGCAAACAGTCGCGATTTTTGCATTGAAGAATTACCATAAATTTAATTTGTAGCCAATATTTATGTAAATGACAAGTGAAAATGTTAAGCACGCCGTTAACTCGAGGAACAACCTCGATATAGTGCTACACTCCGATTCCTATAAAACATTAAAATAGGCGAATATATCTTCCGCCACAAAGAGCTGCAGCGGCACTCTCCAACGACGAGAAAAAAATCTGTAATTGAAGAAGGCAAATAAGCTCGCAAATCACTCGCTCAACAGCTTCGCGACTGCAAGAACTGTATTTGATTGCCAATAAAACTAACATGACTCGCGGCTTTATTATTATGGGGACGCGGCTAGTTGTGGATTTTATAGCGTCCTTTCTTCTTGCAATGCACTTCTCCTATAAAACGTAATTCGATCTAACAAAGGATGCAAAATAACCCTTTAGTACCGACATTACCAGGCAATGGGAACTTACACGAATTTTTATTACCACCTCCGGAATGCAGTTCTAAAAAGTTACCAGTACGCGAATTCGTTCCGGTTTTGAATTCGCTCAGGGAAATCACAAGGGGCGCGTTTATGTTTCCCTGTGTATAAACACTATTCACTGTAAATATTTGTACAAGGCAAATTGAGTAACAAAACATTCATACATAACCCAAAATTTTCCGGCTTGTTTACACAAACAATAAGTGCGACAAGATAGAAGCTGAAATGTATATATGTATACATATATAATATAGAAACGCACACACAACACAAGACGAGTATATTCGGTATATCCGTTTGACTAACGTTGTCTGTGACAGCTACAATACTCTTACAGTCCGATTCATATCTTCTTTCAGTTTTTATTGGACACTGGTCGTCGAACAAAGAGCAACAGTTTGTTTTTCTGCGATTTCAGGAAAGACACCAGAACCGATTGTGAGAAGCAGGCCCAGATATAAAATATCGAAAGTATGCTCAGCACAAGCGGTCGCCCAGTTTTCATTTCCCACGTACTTAGATTGAAAAATATTAATTCAAGACATTAATTATACAATTTCAAAAGAATTAAAGCACTGGTTACAAATGTTGTTGCGGTAGTAATTACTAAGTAAGCAGGTCTGGCCTGAAGACCAGCTCGACTTTCATTAGGTAACTACAAAGCCAATAAATCATTAATCGCACGCTCCTAACCGAATTTTCGAGTTGCAATTTTAACAATTCAAGGTTGTAGTATTTATTTATTATTCAGTACTACTTCCAAAATTCCAAACTGAAGTGAGACTTTCTACATTAAAGATTATATGCAAGTTTTGTCATTGGAGATGTCTTCGTTAATTCCGTATATTCCTATAAACTAGAAATTCCCAAATTAGAAGTGAATTTTGAAAGAAATAATAATTAAAGTGTAAATGCTATCTTCAAGTTAAATTGCCGTATCTAGTATTATGGTTAAAACACGTATAATTAATTGTATTTTTATTTTATATTTATAAAAGAAAAATCACAGCTTGCAGGAGTACGAGTGATATGAAAAATGTTACCACAAGCATGACAAATGGTGGAGGTGCCAATATTAAAATGTATAAATATAACATGAAAACTGGTATAACAGACAAAGTCTTTAATTTCTTCAAATCCCTAGCTAAGGTGTGTTTATTACAAAATGAAATTCGGTCTATAACAGTTCTTAGAACTAAAAGTCATAGGTTGGTGTTCAACATCTGCCTTTCAGTTGGAGACAGTGGGCAATAATGGCTGAAGCATAATTGATTAAATTGTTAAAGAGAGCTTTTATTGCTAATAATCATGAATAGTATTCTTGTTTAGTGCTATTTTAATTAGGCAAACAAAGTGTTAGATATTATACAGTATTTAATTAAATTTCCCATAACTAACAATTGTTTCAAAAATTCATGTTTTTCATAACGATTTAGCAACATTAGACGTGCCTTACGCAAATTGTGAAGTCACAGACTTTGTTAACTTTATATCGAATCGAGCACGAGTTTATTAGCAAGGTAACAACTTCTACGACAAAATCAAATAATATGTAGTAATGAATACAATAGGTACAACCGGCGAATAAGTGCTTAAAACAACTAACGCTGTGTAAAACCGTCCACCTTTAAATCGCCCCAAGGAATAATTATCCTGTCACATGAAGCACAAACGAGCTGTCTAAAGTGTTTCATTTCATCATTAACCTGTTGCAAACGAGCACCAAGCGAGGAAAAGAACTCCCTCCACACTTGGCAATATTCAGTAAGACAATCGCCCCCAAACAGATTTAAAACTCGGCTCCCGCTAACCTAGTTTAGTTGTTTCTCTGTAAATCTTTTTTCGGTACGGGGTAAAATCACTCAAGCTTGTTGTTTTAACAGAGATAAAAGTGGAAGTTTCGTAAACCTCCACTACCACCGCATATCTGCGTGGGAAGTGCCGGTAGGATGTTCGGAGCCGGAGGCATCATTGAGTTCGCGCCCTCTTATTTATGGGCCGTATAAATCACGCGGACACAACAATACGCACAATGGCGGCGGCCCTCGGACGGACGCTTTCGATAACGCACACGGCCCCACAAACTAGCAGACACCCGCGAATTTCAACACGAGCCTTTTGTTTCTCTAAATTAGTGCATTAATTAGATTTTGGCCGGATAATGGGGCGGGAATGCCCCGGCCTGGGTCATAGTTTTATGTTTTCCCTGTAAGGTCGTCAGGACTCGATAGAATTTTCATTGTAATCGGATTTTGCATCAATGCATTGGGACGGATATGTGCCACTGTCGATTTGTTTTGAATCTACAAGTTTCTTTGCAAACAAACCGAAACGCTGTAAATATTTACGAGGCTTGATTTAGTGGGAATATTTTTTCCCTTCGGCCGATGAAAACCGTAATAAATGAGCTGATGATTTGAAAGAAGGGGCCATTGACAACTGACTCTATTCCAATAAGAAGCGCGCAAGGGGAAAGTTGTAAATAACGATCGTGCTGATGGCCGGAGACATGATTAGTTGGACAGAAACACGGCGACATCATGCATATTTTTAACACGAAACAAAGAAGTTCGATAAACATGTCAGCGCGTTGTTTTAGGCAGAAGAGATGACTTTGTTTTCTATCATACTCGAGCGGAACGCACGTCCGTTAGGAAATTTATGATAAAAGCTGAAAATGCTTTTGTTTTGGATGTTCAGGAGCGTTAAGCTATATCAGGTGTTTGTTTCTTTTGTGATTAGATTCATAAATCTTGTTATGAATGTTAGATAATATTATCATTGGAAAATGCTGATTGAAGTAAAAGTCCTAACGTACAGCTTTAAACGACTAAACCTTGAAAGTACCATAATGGTGTGACGATAAGTAGGTAAGAGTAAGAGTAGTGGTAGCATAAGTTGAAAAGCGGTAGAGGTAGAGCGAAATCGAACGAAGGAAGCAGGAAAAATATGGAAGTAAAAGAAAGATATCAGAGACGATACCTTTAAGAAGGGAAGAACTCGAAGCCAGAGACAGTTGACGGATGATGTTGAGATGCCTGGATAGATTAGGTCAAAGGCAATTGTAAAAGTGAGAGCAAACTGAGGCAGTTAAGAAATTCGGGATGTTAGGATAATAGATAAATGAAGAAAGCAAGGTCTAAAACATAAAAACAAAATGAAAGAATGGAGAAATATGAAGTAACGGGAATAATAGAATTAAGCAAGTGGGAAACAGCAGAATGAGCACGCAAAGGAAATGGTGCGAGTAAGCATAAAGAAAAATGTAAAGAATATTGTGCAGCTTAAAACTGTATAGGGAATAAGACATATGACGCCCAGAAGGAAGGAAAGTTTCAACAGGAGATAGATCCAACAAAGAATGTAGTAAGAAAGAGCAGAAGACACATACGTGAAAGATGAGTGATAGGAAAAAAAAATGGTGAAAATTAAGTAAACAAAAAAGTTAGGAAGTTTGAGAAGCATATATAGAAAACATGAATATGATTGTATCGTGCACAGGACCTGAAGACAAAGGCAAATAACGAGTGAAAAACTGAAACGCCACAATGTGGGCTTTAACAAGAAATTAAAACAGTTAAATTGTAACTATAGATCTATTAATTAAATCTTGTGGGAAAGAAGACAAAGACAAAACACAAAGAATACGATATACGAGTCCACAGTGCAAAGTGTTATTCTATACTTAGCAGAAGTTAGAAGCAACAAAAATAAGTGATTACCGACAGGAATATATTTCCTAAGAAGAAGCTGCCGGAAAACTAGACTACATACATGCGTAATGAAGGGATTGTAGAGATCTTAGAAATAGATAAAGCTATTATGGATGAAGTATAGAAACGACCTTTCATTTAGATTGAGCAGGTAAACAGGATGGGCGAAGTAAGGTGGCCAAGGAAAGTACTAAAGTTGATTCCACCTGAAAAACGAAGCTAGAGAGACGACGTAAATACAGCCATGCGAATGAGAGATTTAGAGGACATCAATGTCCCTTTAAGCAATAAAGGTGGTTGCATCTAACAAAATCGAAAAGATAAAGACAGTAAAAAATAGTAAACTAAAAAGAAATCGAGAGAGGTAAACAAAGTGGGAAAACAGAATAAATGTAGGTGGTAAGTAGAACCTTCAGCGAAAAACTCAAAATTTAAGAGATGAAAATACACCGCCAAGCAAAAAACCACTTGAATGTGATCAAATATAGTGCATTAAATTTGTTCGAAACTGTTTACAAATACTTAATATTTATGTAGTAGACTTAGTGACATGTGAAACAATTAAAAATTATCTCATTTGTTAAACAATTACTTAAGTGCATACATATTCATTTTGAGTGGTTTATTCGAATTTATGTTTGTCCCCTTTATCAGTTCATTGAGATGACATTGATTGTTGTGATACCGTATCATTTTCTTAAATTTGGCGTTTCTTAGCGTGACCAATAAATTTCTGTAAATTAAACGATTGAACAACAAGGGCAGCTCAAATTATTGCTCTGGTTTGGGAATCTGCCGTTCCAGTGTTCAACAATTGTGGCAACGGCTTTAGGGAACGGATTTACTTGGAAGAAGACCAGGATCCGGATGAAGAAGGATTACCTCAGAACGAGATGACGGTTTTATTGTTTCGTCCGTATTAAGAAACAGGCTACTACTGCAGTTAGGATAAAAAGTTGTCTGTTGGAAATACGTTGTACCAATATTAGCGAGTGGACGGTAAGAAGGAAACTTCGAGAAGCCAATTTAAAAGCGTACAAGTCAACCACAGCTACTTCTCAAAAATCATCCAGTAGGCAGGTTTAATTTTGTTCGTATCCACAACAATTGGATGAGGGCGCAATGGCTTGCTGTACTCTTTACGGATGAGTGAAGATTTTGTTTATACGATGCTGATGGTCGACAACGAGTGTGGCGAAGACCAAGAGAACACTACGCACAGTGCAATTTCTCTCATCGCGTCAGTTTTTATGGAGGGTCTTTGATGGTCTGGGCCGGTATTTCCTATGAAGCTCGCATGGAGTTAATCTTCGTTGATGGAGGTTCATTAGAACTAACTGTCATGGAATGGCCTTCTCTTAGTCCGGACTTGTATTTGATAAAGAACGTCTGAGATGAGCTTGGGAGACGTGTTAGGAGCCTAGTAACTTGGGAGAGCTTAGAATAGCACTTACAGAAGAATCGAACAATATCCCACAAATAAAACATTCAGAAGATAATTATACGAATTAATACAGGAATGAATGCAGTTAGAGCAAGAGGACAACATTTCCTATTAAAGCTCCTAAAAGACGGTTTTGGGTTGCGTTATTTCCTTATGTTTCCTTTAATTTTTTTTGTTAGTTGTAAGAATTCCTTTTGTTAAATAAAAACTCTAGCTTCCTACATGAGATCCACTAGGCTAGTAGCAAACCAGAAATAGATAGTTGTAGTTAGTTTAATACAGTTTTCAACATACATAATATCTTGAATCTGAAAATATTATTTACTTATTAAATTATATACTTTTGCATCCTTCAAACCAATTCTCGAAAAATTTTTTCCACTCTGAAGTTGGTATTTCAAAAACATGGTTTTTGAAGGCTTCAACACCTTCTTGAGGTGATGAAAATCGCTGCCCACGCATTTATTGTTTGACATTCGGAAACAGAAAGACGTCGTTAGGCGATAAATCAGGTGAATACGACCAATGAGACATTAATTCGATGTTTTTCTTCTTCAAATAATCAATTGTTCGACGTGCAGTGTGAGAGTTGGCATTGCCATGATGAGTTGTTGTATACCATTCAACGCTAACTGTTCTTCGATCCTGTAAAGGAATAGTTGTGACATGTCCAGTACAATCGAAGAAACAAGTGATCATTTTCTTGGAAATGCTTTGTGGACGAACAACTTTTGTGGGATTCGATTCATCTTGGAACACCCAAACAGTGGACTGTTGCTTCGTTTCCGGTTCATACGAATATATGCAAGTTTCGTCACCTGTTACGATGTTATATACGGATTTTGCAGTTCCTCGGTCGAGTTTTTTGAGTATTTCCAATCACACAATTACACCAATTAACACGAGCCTTTTTTAAGCAAGGTCAAATTATGCAGAATCCATCGGGAACAGATCTTTCTCGCAGCTAAAGGCAAAATGCAAAATCGAATGTACCTATTGCAGTCTTGGATATGCCTAAGGATACCTCTATCTCACTATAAGTCACATGCCGATCTTTATTAATCATGTTGCTCACAGCATCGATGTTTTTTTGGAATCACAACCGATTTTGGTCGACCTTCACGAAATTCATCTCCGACGGACGCACGACCAGGACGAAATTCTGCAAACCA
Source organism: Limonius californicus (assembly GCA_014611495.1). Lineage (NCBI taxonomy): Eukaryota > Metazoa > Arthropoda > Insecta > Coleoptera > Elateridae > Limonius > Limonius californicus. The sequence goes on from JABXWE010025269.1 coordinate 19,756, forward strand.
ATTGTAAACAGTATTTTCTGAAGGTGTTTCATTACCAAAAGTTGAACAAAGCGATTCTATGCATTGTTGTTGAGTTAGGCCTTTACTAAACTCGTAAAAAATCGTCCAACGAAAACGTTCAGGTGAAATTTCCATTTTTTCACAAAATGCTTTTTTAAATAGCGCCACCTAGTGGTCGTCTATAAAAACTTAAAAGGCTGCCCTCGTATAACGAATAGAATGGGGAAAACACAACGATGGTTAGAACTAAGCGAGAAATTGAAGAAAGAGAAATAATGAAAACACGAGTGCAAATCTTAACGGTATGGAAATACATAAGTGTTGGGAAAGGTGAGTTGGTGAGTATGTATGAGCGGCGGCCAACGAAGTAAAATAGATCTACGAAGTAGAAACATTTTATGCTACAATGTAAGTGAATGTAGTAGATTATAAGAATAGGTAAATGTGATGTAGGTAATAGAGTTACGAAAGTCATAAAAGTAGAGGGATAAATGAAGAAAATAGAAGATATTACTAAAATAGCAGTGAAGATCTAAGATGTAAAGAGAAAGAAGAAAATAATGAGAAATGTGGAATGTAAACGATAAATGAGATACAGGAATAATAAAATATAAAAATAAAGATTCCAGTAGAAAAGCAATCTAAATTTGAGGATATGAGAAAGATGGAGGTCAAAAATGCCCAATAGATTCAGCTAACAAAAGTATACGTCTTCAAAAATAAGGTATAGTAAAGGTACGAACAGAGAAATAAAAACGTGAACTGTAAAAAGTTGAGGCAATAATAAATTCAAAACGGAAAAGGCGAGTTAGTTGAAGACGGTATAGGAGACGAAGGACAAGACGAAAATAAGAAACTGTGCTCCCATGGTTCCTCACTTTCATATTTTTATGTAGTAGCTGCGAGGATGTCTATTTCTACCCTCAAAGCTAGATTTCTTCCGGGTATCTTTAATTGTAACACGATCTTACAACTGTGTAGGGTAAGACGTAGTGGGTGTATTGTACATCTTCGTGTAGGTGATCCTGAACGTCCGCTGCATACCGACGTATTTCGTTCGAGTTTCCTAAAATTGCATGGCATTATAAGAATTTCACAAACAGCTTCATCAAAGGAAAATTAGGATGGAGCTCAAATAGCACGCACAAAAGAATTCTATGAAAGCGTAATAGGCCGAAAAGGTGACAAAAGAGGTACTGCGATGCGGCAAAGGTACATCCAAGGCTAATTCTTGGCGTCTCTTCATGCTCGTGCCCTCAGCGTCGGCGGAGATGGTCCCGAGGAGGTCCGCGGGCACCGACGCGCGTATGAAACAATGCTAACGGGAAAGGGTCGTCTAAAATATTAATATCGACATTGCCCGGGTGGGAACGTGTTTTTATTATGTTGCAGGCAGCGGCTCGAGGAAACAATCTCGGTAATTGAACGGGCAGCGCCAAAGGAAGCGGAGGGCGCATGAGAGAGACGGAAGAACCAGGGGGAAGAATAAGAAGGGCATCATTAATATTGACTCGCAGCGTCGAACAGGTGGTGGTTCAAGATGACTAGATATTAAAACGTTTATCAGTTTATTATGTAGTAAAATCAATCTGATCGTTCCCAGTACGCCCTAATTAATGGCGAACGATTGCCCGCTTATTTGTGAACCGTAAACACCGAAATTAAACGCACCCCGGTGATTTGGTACGTTTCGTTTGGTAACGCTCATCGTTTTAATTTAATATATTTGCGATTCTCTTTTACAATTTATTACCGTCTGTATTCGGTAAAACAAAAATGGAAATACCACACCGTATTTTATATATATATATATATATAATATATATTGCTGTGTTACACTTGATAAAATGGACTTAATTTTATTTAAATATAAAGTATTAAAGTTATAGGAAGCTTTCCTGTATGAAAATGAGTGGTTCACATGCACTATTTTCAAAGGAGTTCGTAATTGCAATTTTTGAGTTCATCTGAAGGAAATTTGGCAATAGAGCCGCGTACATAATGTTGATTTTATGCCTTTCACCAAGTTTTACTGAGTCTTGAGCTGTAATAACAATGATATTAATGTAAATGTTTATAATTTGACAGTTCAGACCAATTTTGTAAATTTAAGAATATTAATGTGGTTAATTGGCTGTAATTTGTACTGAATGCCATTGACTTACCTTAAGAGGCAACTTTGTGTTGTATTTATTTAAACATTAAATGTGTATTAATTTGATTATCTGAAAAATTAAAAAATTTTCATCGACGGTTATAGAAACTTACACCGAAAGAATGTTTAGATTCTGCTATATTTGTATGTAAACTTGTAGTACAACTGATATGGATGATTTTCGTTGTATTTTCCATAGCATCAATGCTGAAATTGTTTATTTATTTGTTATTTAAACATGTTTTGACAATTTCGTTTATATGTGTGGAAATTGCTAAGTTATTCCTATTCCTTAGGGATTATGAGTTCAAATGCCATTGTATACTTAGATAGGGCATCTTTTTATGTGAAGTTGGTTAGGAACAATGCTTTAATAATTGAATTGTTTATGCTTATATGTCAAAAGTCAAGTACTTAAAAAATTTCGAATTTTCCTATATTTAAGTGATTAGATCCTGTTAAAATGTTTTATAAATGATAGTGTAATTATGTTAGGATAGTTTAAGATTGTTTTTCATAAGTGCAAATGTTAATTTGTTTGTTTATCGATAATTTACCAAATTGTTTTATATTGTTTAGGTTAGTTTTGATAGTAAATGGGCCATGTTTGGTCTTAAAAGATTTGTCTTTTTATGAAAAATTTTTGATCAAAATTTGGTCATTTCCAAGTTGCTATCTGATTGGTCAGTTTTTTCAGGTGACATGTAACGTAGATTAGAATGTGTTAAAATATTTGAAAGTTATGTGAGTTGCCATGATAACGCTAGCTTTTTTCAGAGCAAGTATAAAAGGGAAATTCTGGAAAGCAGCGTCACTTCTTAAAATTTTCGACGAGGAACCTTTGAAGGTTTCCTAACCAAATTTGTAAAATTAATTACTGTTTGTGGATTTTGTGTCGTTGAGATATGTCAAAGTTTGAACAAAATTATAAAAGTTCTAAGTGCTTTACTTACCGAAGAGTTTAACTAGTCCAGTGTTACGTGAACATAATAATAATTATGCCAGTACTTCGATTTCAATAAAAATATAATTATCAACAACGAAACAATGATTCATAATTTTGTTGGTTATTTGCAAGATAACCTATAAAAGCAATGTGCTGTAAATAAATATTATTCTACAACCAACAACGACAGGTAAAAACCAATCTATTACCTAAAATTCAACAAAGATCCAGTGCAATCCAGGAATTACTGAGAGGCCAATAAGAATTCTTCGTCTATTGGAATTATACGTGTAACTTGATTTTCCATCCGCACGAGATCAACAACGAACATGAAGAGAGCCGCGTAATACAAGGCGGCGTTCGCAGGAAAGGATGTAAGCAGAAAGAAATATTGATGAACAAAAGAAGGAAAAAGCTGAACAGCAGGTTTGATAGTGATTAGTTCCATTACTTTAAATTTTTAATTGTGTTTATTTGCTAATGAAAGGTGAAATTCTTGAAAGGTTATTTTCAAATTCAAGCAAATTTTCAATTCATCTGAATTTTATTGACCAGTATTTAATTTGTTCCTTTGCAGTTTCCTTTAATAATTTAAATAAATTATTTCTTTACGAATTCAATGATTCAAAATTGCCTTGCCTAATTTCTTTAGTTAAAAAAATATAGGAATTCATTTTCGTAATGCCCAATTATCTCAACCTCAAGTATTTAATAGCTCTGAGCATAAATTAATTTAACTTTTGTTTCAAATAAAGTTCATGTTCTATTTTATTAAAGAGTCTCGTTTTAAGATAGTGCTGTGTCAGGTGTTTATTTTCATACAATTTTGTCGTCAATTTGTATATGTTATTGAAGGCATAGGACTGTTTGTGTATCATTTTATTGTGTGTATCTACAGCATATTATCGAACCCCATCTACGATTGTTACAACTATTATTTTTATTAGTGGGGCTAGCTTATTTATTTATTTAGTTAAAAAACCTAGCTCCCAGTAATAAATAATAATAATATTTGTTCGAAGCCCTTGGTATGATCTTTCGATATCGTTTGAATTACTTTTCGAATGTGCAGATGTTCATATTGCTAAAATCATTAAAAGTAGTTAACAATATTGTGACGTACGGTACGTTTAACTAACCTGCAGCATGTCTAAACGTAGAAAATTTTAGGACTTTATGTTTGCAACCTTCTCCGGGCATTATGCGTTGGGAGCAGTGAAGTACAGATCTATTTGTATTAGTAGGTACACTCGCATTATTAAAGATTTGTTTATATTAAAACTGTTTATTATTTATTAACCATTCAAGGAAATAAATATAGATCTATCTGTGATCGTTCTTTTCCACCTGTAAAGTATATTTTGCTTCTTGTGTTTCATTAGTCTAACGATATCGAAATAACAAATTCAAAAACAGCAGATGATTATATAAATGTTTCAAAGTGGGCGCGTTATTTATGGTGCAGAAGTTAGTCCTCAAATTAATTTCGTCCACTGCTTTTTGGATAATTTGCCTCGGAATGGAGTCGAAGGCATTTTCGATTTTGAGACGAAGATGTCCGGTATTTTCCTTCGGAGATGCATACACAACGTCCTTTACATTGCCTCACAGAAAGTAATCTATGGGCGTTAAGCATAGTGATCGTGGAGGCCAACGAACAGAGACAAACGTACCAAGCCATGAATTTTGGACACGTATATTTAAATTTTCACGAACAATGCGGGCGTTGTAAGGACCATCTTCGTCTTGCTGGTACCACTTATGCTTTTGAAGGGTTAGTAATGAAAATTCGTCTAGCATACTTTCTAAATCTGTTTGAAAAACATGCAAATAGGCCCTTCTAAGTGTCCATCGATAAAAAATGAACCCAGAATCGCATTATCTAAAAGGCCAACCCATACTTTCAAAGAATATCGAACTTACGGTCTAGTCTCTCTTATTAAACAGTGATTCTCTATTGCATAACGAGG
>JABXWE010025270.1:0-11750 GCA_014611495.1 Limonius californicus
AATGGTGTATGAATATACCGTTCGACGCAAAACAAATAGGTAGCCAATTAAACTTTTTCAAAATATTATTGATGTTGTTGGGGTTGCATCACTAATTCTGTGGAAAAATATATATCCCACTTGGAATCAACGAAAGAAATCTTGTAAAAGAAAAATCTTTTTACGAGAAATGCCAACGAAATTGATAAAGCCCCATCTACAGAGACGAGGAAAGAAAGGGTTAACTAAGTACCACATTGAAGCGGTGGATGATGTTGCTGGGGCAAGTCAACAACAAGGTTCAGTTCAATCAGGTGCACCAGTTGTGATGAATGTAATCTAAATATCTCTTTTGAATATTTAACCATGAAAATGATTTGTATAAATTGTGTTACTAAATAAATAATAATATTTATGACTTGTATAATATAATAACTGACAACACTTTACGAACAAAATTAATTGCAGATTCAAAATGAATTTTTCCAACATAGAGCGATACCTACCCAATATATATGGACTCAACGTACTAGAAATTTAAGAACCATAATTGATTACACAACAACACCATAGAACACAAATATGAAAATCTTAGACATGAGAGTTGTAGGGGAGCAATCTGTTGCAGTGATCATTATTTTCGTAAAACGAAGATAATGCTCCCAGAAAGAAGAGGAAAAGAAACAAATACGACAATAATGAAAGACCTGCTATTGGAATTAGAAGAAGATCAAAGATATAGTTTACAAAGTTTAGAACACGAAAGTGTAATAACTCTCTACAAAAATGAATTCGACGAGAAATTGAAAGACGGAATCTTTACCAGCCCAGCACAAAATTATAAGTATATCCAAGAAACCATGCTCGCCTCAGCTAAAGAAGCCTTAGGAAACTTTCAAAGGCTAAATGGACAAAAACCAGACTGGTGGGACGAACAGACTGTAATAGAAGTGGAAGAAAAAAGAAAGACATACCAAAAGTACATATAAGTACAGAAAGAAACATTGATAAGGTCATTTATAAGTAATCGCAAGCTAAAGCCAGAAGAATGATATGGCAGAAAAAGAATGACAGGTGGGAACAGAATTGTAATAGAATAAACGCGTATACTGGAGGAAGAACGAGCTCAAACAGCTGGAAGCTAATTAAAATACAGCGGCAAGATAAGAAAAAAGAAATAATATCAACACTTACACCATGCGTATCAGAAGATTATTTTAAAATACTATGAACTGAAAATATAAGAGATTTCGAAAGGGTCGATCAAGAGACACAAAGAAATATAGTCAGTATTGGATCTCCTTTACGAATTACGTTAAATGAAGTAAAACAAACATGTTCATCAATGAAGAATTGAAAGGCACCTGGAAATAAATTACATCAACGGCTTACTAATTTACTAATTATTCCAAGATTGTCTTAATGGAATAGAAGTACCAGCATGTAAAGTTTTCCACCTACAAACTATACATGAAAAAAAAAGGAGTAGAGACAACTGCGATAATTGCCGAGGAATTTCAGTAATCAGTACCATCAGTAGAGTATATGGAAATTTTTTTAAAATAAAATTGAAAACGAGTACTGACATATGGAAGCAGAAAACAAACAGGTTCTACAGCAGACAGATCAACGATAGACCATTTATTCTGTGTGACGCAAGTAATAGAAAAAAGGCAGCTATGAATCAAGAAATACACCTATTATATGGGGATCTTAAAAAGGCATATGATGGTGTACCACTGGGAAACCCTTGAAAAAACCAACATCAACATAAACGTTATAAAAATAGTGAAGAACTTGTTTAGTAATAGTTTTACAAAAATACCGTTAAATGAGAATATACTCTATACACCATGTTTCGCGGACGATCCCGTAAACCCGTAAACATGTGAAGGAATACAGGAAATTGGTATTAGAAGTCGTCAGTACAGTAAAAACAGAATATACGTGTTTAGGTGGACAGCAACAAGATTTAGTATTAACTAACGGACAGCAAATAAACACTGCAATGAATATAAATACCTTCGTATACAGTTAACTCGAAACGGAACTCTCGACGAAGCCATCAGACAAAGAAACATTCAAGCCAGGAAAGCTGCCTCCAAATTAACAGCATACTTTGGGATAACAAGATAACCAAAGAACAACAACAAAAATTAATATATATATATATATATATATGAGCGGCTTTTTACAGCTGTCTTGGCCGTCTTCCGCATCCCAATATCCATGCTTTCTTGTCTTGATAATCCTCGTCTTGTATCTGTCGTTTTTGCATGGTTTCGGCAATACCAACGTTCCAACTCTTTCTAGGTCTTCCCCTTTTCCTTCTGTAAGCTGGTTTCCAATTCCACGCACAACATCTTCTCCAATACATCATTTCAGCTGCTATTATTTTATTTGCCATATTTTTGTTAATTGTCCATACTTCGGCGCCATAGGTAACACAACTTTCAGCTAAAGTACCAAACAGACATTTCTTTGTTTTATTTGAAAAAGAACTATTCCATAGCACTGAATGTAGTTGTCTTGTTATAATTTCTCCTTTCTTTGGTTTGTTTTGTATATCTTTATCGTCTCTTCCATCTGATGTGAGTGTGACCCCCAAATATTTATAATCGTTATTAAGTTTAATTACACCCTTGTCTGTTTGCAAATCTTACCCTTGTCTTCCAATTACCATGTACTGAGTTTTTTTCGGTGTTAATTTCCAATCCCCACTTATCCTATTCTTCTGTTAACTTTATTAACATGTAACTTATGTTATCTTCGTCTTGTGCTAGAAATGAACATATAACTCCATTATAAAAAGCATAGCATAGAGCATACAGTTCAGAAGTAAAGCAGATAAAAGATCGTTCACAAAAAATGGATTAGTAGAAATGGACTATTGGGGACGAGCCGCAGGAAAGTCACGAAGAGGAAGTATTAGAAATGCACGAATCCGGAACATAATGGGGGTCGAACATACTATAGTTGAAGATATAGGAATTAAACAATTAGTGTGGTACGGACATGTACAATGGCTATCTGATGAGCGACTGCCAAGACAAACTTTAAAATGAACACCCCATGGAAGAAGGAATCGAGAAATACCGAGGAAGAATTGGAGAGGGGTGGATAGAGAAATAAGGGAGAAAGAATTGGATGAAGACCTCTGGACGGATAGGGAGAGACAGAGATTGGGCATCGGAAGACGGCATAGAACTTTTTTAAAGCGATTTCTGTATATATATATATATATATATATATAGATGATAACAACAAATTTATAAAACTTTATTTACTTTATTTTAATATGATGTGGAGGATTTTTAGTGATGTGTCTGTTGGACGCTATTGGCCAGTTACAGTACAGAAGCAGGTTGTTAAGATTTGAACGGGTGGATAGTTGTATTAAAAAGTTTATATATTACATTTATTGTATGATATTGCCATTAATAAAATTTTCTGAAACCGATTTGCGTAAAATAAAATTTGTTAAATGCCTCGTATGTAACCGTTATTAACATGATTAAATTTAAACTGCTTCACAATTTTCAACAGTGGTTTTAAAGTATCCGATCGTTAGCAATTAAATTTGAAGGTATAATCGATTATGGAAGCTTCCGTGGAACGAGGAAATTGAAGAACATTTGGTAAAATTTTGATTACTCCGCGGGGAAAAACTGTGATTATTGTTTTGTTAGGCGGCAAGTGTCTAATATCTCGTTGCCTCCGTCGCAATTTTCCAGAAAATGATTTTAGACTAATTTTGTATTCCTGGCTCTTGCAACTGCAAATAAATCTCTTCCTAAATATAGAAAAGCTTGTATCGTTAGTCCTTGAAATCGTGCATCGTTTGACCTTTTATAAACTTGCCGTTCAGAGGCGGTTCGTTTCAAATAATTTAAGCAGGTATTAACGATTTTGTCGTTCGCCGACATTTTAAATTTTTTATTGCTGAATTTTCACAAAAGTGTAGGCCATTGGTGCCATTTTGAATCGGTTTCCAGTGCTAAATTTTATCTTAATTAATGTAGGTAAATTTAAGTGGTTTTTTTCTACATCTCCAGTTTTATTTACTCGGCTACGTCCCTTTGATGGTGTTTATATAATAAATTATTTTTTTTTGTTTTGTACAGTAGTTAAACAACCAGTTGGACGTTCAGCGCGGAGAAATATTAGATACTTCCATGTTTGCCTATAAATTGTATTAATTTAATTAGATAGTTGATTATTTCTGGAATACTTCCTCATTAGAGTAATTGGAAGGCAGTTTGCAAACAGAAAAATCAAATAAAAATTAAATATTTATACGAGTCGCTTGTGAAGTTCAAAAACACAAAGTTTAGGCGTTCCTCCCCAAAGAATAGATTTCCGATCTCGATCAGAACTTTTGGCGCAGAGGTTGGAATGAAACGCTGTAGCATAACTTTATAACTTGGTTAATTCCTTACGTCGGTGTAGTTGTTTTTCAAATTTTCCTAATTTGTCTAATGCAAATATCGATCTAAAATGTTGCGAAACGAAAATGTCTGTGTAACTGAAGACGGTACTTGTAAAACTAGCCCCTAGATTAGTTCAATGACTTGCACGAACGTGGCCTATTTCCTAATCTTATAAATATGTAAATTAATTTTGCTTTCTTTTAATGTCATTCGAATAGAAAGATAACTCCTTTGGTATTAGAAACGTTTAAATTATATTTGCCATTAAAGTAATTACGTTATCGTAATGGTATTCCGCATGCTTATTTTTGGAATGTAAATGGCTCCCTAAAATCTCGAAAACTGTTACATACTATGTCGGTTAGAGGGTTAAAATTGTTGCTACACAAACCTTGACACAATGCTTTCATACACTTAACTATTTTTATTATTGATTTTACAAAAGAAATATTTTATGTATGTGTTGGAAACATTCTTTAAATCAATAACGTTTTATGCTGTAAATTTTTAACTATACACAATTCAGGCGATTATAACAACTATAAAGAAATCGAGATTTGTTAATTAATGTCATCTACGTTGTATTTTTTAAGTACGAAATACCTTCGAACAGTAATTATGGAGTACAATATGTAATTTGTGCGGTTTAAACGATTTGTCCTTTGTTACACCTTAAACAGTTCATTTATTCCCTAAAAGCGATTTCACGTTTATGCCATTAGTAGTTATAGTTTACTTTCAGAGATTTATATTAACTATAACTTAAGAGCAGGTGAAACAAGTACTTTAGTTGGATAACAAAGATATGATGGTAGAACTACCATAGATTAGCGTTACTTATGAAACCAGATAAAACTTTCTAGTAGACTTAATGCTTGTATTGGAATAATGCTTGGTAGAGCTACTAAAGAAGTCGGCGATAAGACCAGACGATAAAGAAAAATTTCTTGGTAGAACCACCAAAGTATAAACACCACTTAGTTATCAAAGAGGTTGTTCGTAACACACTAAAGCAGGGGCAGATATGCACGTGATGTTATTGACGATGCGACACCAACACTAAAATAAGGTAAGATCTCGGTGGAGTAACTAAAGTGGTCGTCAGAAACTAGTAAAGCATATGTTGGTAGTACTATTGAAAATATTAGCCAATGGTGTTACTGTCCCTCCCTCCATGGTCCTCAGTCTGCAGACTGGTTTGAAGCAGCATTCAATGCTTTTCTATTGGAAGCCTTCCTTTTCATATCTTCTGCATCCTGTGTCTTCCCTGAGTTGTCTTATGTACCGGGGGGTCTTCCTCTCGGGTTTTTCCCTTTTACTGTACCTTCGATAATTGTCTTTAACAGCCCTTCTCTTCTTAGAATATGTCCTATTATTCGATCTCTTATTTTTACTATGTGCTCCCCTATTCTTCTGTCTCTAATTTGTAGTAACACTTCTTGATTTGATTTCCTTTGTGTCCAGATGATCTTCTAAAGCACCACATTTCAAACTGCTTCATTTTCTTTTTATCTGTTTTGCTAATCGTCCACGTTTCACACCGATACAATGCTACACTCCATACGTATGTTTTAATAAATTGTTTCATTGTTTCTAGTGATATATTATTGGAAGTCAGTAATTGTTTTTTTATTCTAAAAGGCCCTTTTTACTTGATCTATCCTGCTGTTTATTGTTTTTGTACTTCTTCCGTCCTTTGGTATTATACCTCCTAAGTATGGGGATTCACTAGCTGCTCTTATAGTCTTGTCGTCTATTCTAATGTTGTCTATTATTTGGTCTGTTTTCCCGCACACAATCACTTTTGTTCTATATTTGATTATTTTTATATTATATTTTCTCTGGAAAATCTTGTCCATGTCTTTCAATGACTGTTCTTTTTCCGATTCGGCAAATAATACTATGCCATCAGCATATCTAATTTTATCGATCTTCTCTCCTTATATAGTTATTCCTATTCTTCTTGCTTCTTTAAATTTGTTTATTGCTTTTGGAATATATATATATATATATATAAAGTTTAAAATGTTGGATGTTGGGGTAATCGACCGAGGGCAAAAAATTAAACCACCCTTTGCTATTGAGCTAAGCTTTCGGAAAACTTAATTTCCATCCTCAGAGCCAACTATAAAACACACAACAGGTACAAGAAAACCTCACAAAACAGCATGACTAAGAATACTTACAAAGCTGGGAGGTTCATAAAATGAACTTGAACAAACATGACAGAACTACTTGAACAGGACTAGCATCATTGTTAACAATTAATAAATTATTACAATCAACATTATTAAAAAGAAAATACGCAGCAACGCAATTTCTGTAATACAAAACACGTGCAAATTGGTCAGACCAGCCAATGGTTAAAAAATCGACTAACTCAACGTAGAAGTGACTGCAGAATTGGGAAAAATTCCTGCGCCTTAGCCATTCACTCTAATAGTTTAAAGTTTTAAACCATCAACCAGATTTTAACGATGTAAAAATTTTAGATATTGAAAACAATCACAAAGGCAGACTTTTTCTGGAAATGTTTCACATTTACAAAGAACCCCTGAGTATGAATTCAAAAACTGATGTTGATCAGCTTAGTGTTATTTATTCTCATGTCTTAGATATGGAGTTGGATAATGGTTAGGTTGGTGTTGTCTTCTTAGGCCGTCTCTGGGTGGGGGGATTTGGATGAGCAATCAAGGAATACCTTCTAATTACGGGGGTGTTTTTTGGTTGTCCGTTTAAATTTTCCCGCCCAGTGATAGAATTTTTAGTTATCTTAGGTTGGTACTAGTTAGTGACCTTTTGTCACTGGCGCATTTGCACGTGTTTTGTATCACAGAAATTGCGTTGCTGCGTATTTTCTTTTTAATAATGTAGATTGTAATAATTTATTAATTTTATATTCTAAACTCAATTGTGATGGTGTACCTACACTAATTGTTAACAATGATGCTAGTCCTGTTCAAGTAGTTCTGTCATGTTTGTTCAAGTTCATTTTATGAACCTCCCAGCTTTGTAAGTATTCTTAGTGTTTTTGAGGTTTTCCTCTACCTGTTTTGTGTTTTATAGTTGGCTCTGAGGATGGAAATAAAGTTTTCCGAAAGCTTAGCTCAATAGCAAAGGGTGGTTTAATTTTTTGCCTTCGGTCGATTACCCCAACAACCAACATCTTAAACTTCATAATTTCTACGAGCAAATGCTCTCCTTCCGGATTTATATATATATATATATATATATAAATATATGTGGCAATTTAACAGCTTGCAAAGTTAAACAACAACACTAATTGACTACAATCTTTATTTACACAATGTTACACCTTGTAAAACTAAATCAACTACACTTCTAACAATTCCAACTAATTTACGCGCTCCACAATACGTCTGTCCTATTAAACTCACACTTCCTATTGTGGTTACTTGTTCTAGTGCCAGCTTAGGCCAACTGAAATCGCTATCCTACACTCGGCCATTCCTACCTAATCATCGGACCCCGATGATTGGTTGCTGATCCACGGCTTCATGTACTCGGCTGTTGTAGAAGTCTTTAAAGGTCCGTCACACGAACTTTCTTTCTGCACGTCGTAGGTATCTCGCGGTTTCACTTTTATTACGCGGTACGGTCCGATATACTTAGGTTTTAGTTTTTGTCCACCACCGAATTACGTTCGCTTTATAGCAACAAGATCGTTTACTTGATAACGCTTAGGGGTGCGTCTTCTCAAATTGTAACTCTTTTTGTTTTCTGCCTGCATCTTTATGATCTGTTTCTTCGCTTCATTTAGTAGCTCTTCTCTATCGTTTTCAAAATCTGTGATCAGTTCTTCTTCCAACAGACTCTTTACGTTTATGTCTGTTTTTATGTGCATCTTCGTTCCAAACAGTAATTCAAATGGAGTTGTAGCAATACAACGCTGATAAAATGAATTTATAATCTGTTGCACGGTATCGACGTACTTATACCATTTCGTGGGATCTTCTAAGGATAGCTTGCCTAACACAGGTATAATTTTCCGATTAATGCATTCAACTTGGCCATTAGCTCTAGGTAATCCTGTGGTCACTCTACGGTGTTTGATACCTTTTTCTTCACAATAATCTTGAAATTCGGATGATGTATACGCTGTTCCTCTGATATAATTATTACAGAATTACCAAAAATCCTATTCTGTGACTCTAACTTACTGATCACTTCTCTTGCAGTCGTTGACTTAGTAGGATAAAACCAAACAAATTTAGTGAAAGAATCAATGACCACTAAAATATGATTGTAATTCTTGCATGTTAATTCTAAAGAACCTATGTGATCAACATGGTAGGTGTTCAAGGGTATATACTCTTTATGCAATGGATGTAAAAATCCTTCCTTTTTTCCTTCTTTACGGTTCATCAGTATGCAAGGCACGCGAACCTGAATGGTATTCGCTATTTTCATCTTTAAATTTGGTATAAAATATTCTCTCTCAACCCTCTCTCGCGTTTTCTTTTCCGCGAAGTGTCCTTTCTCGTGCGCTTTTCTTATTATTTCGTTCTGCATAGCTTTTGGTACTACTAAAAATTCGATTCCGCTCTCAAGCTTATGGAGTAGACCATTTACCATCAGATAATTGCCGTATGGTTTTTCTTTTAGAATTTCCTTGATTGCTACTATTGTCTCATCCTTAGCTTGTTCATTTGTTAGTCTTGTTAGCGTCATGTTTTCGTCTGCTGTTGTGTTCATAACTGGGTAACGGCTTAGAGCGTCTACGTGCTTCATACCAATACCTCGTCGATGCTCGATGACGTACTCGTATTCTTCTAGTAACATGGCCCATCTAGCTATTCGAGGAGGTATATCTTTCTTGTTTAACTTCTTCTGGAAAGCTGAACAATCAGGAATGATTTTGAATTTGCACCCAAGTAGATATATTCTAAACTTCTTAAGGGCTTGAACTATTGCCAATACGTCAAGTTCGTAGCTAGAATACTTCTTTTCTGCTTCAGTTGTTTTTTTACTCATAAAGTAAATAGGATGTAGTTTATTGTCTTCCGGCGACTTCTGTAATATCATTGCGCCATAACCTGTTTTGCTTGCGTCTGTGTGGAGCTCTGTCCCCAAGCCTTGTTTGTAAATGGCTAAAACTGGTTTCTGTGGAAGAGCGGACTTCAAGTGCTCAAACGCTCTTTTCTGTTCGTCACCAAATTGATTCTTTAACAAGTCGCTTAGCGGTCTGGCGATTTTGGCATAATCAGGTATAAACTTCCTAAAATATCCAGTTAACCCCAGGATACTCTGTAGTTGTTTCACAGTTCTTGGTTCTGGGTATTTAATCACTGACAATGTCTTCGTAGGAGGTGGAAGAAGATTTCCATTCCCGATTAGGTGCCCTAAAAATTCAACTTTGGTTTTTAGAAAATGACATTTCTTCTTGTTGATGTCTAACCCATAATCTCTCGCTGCTTCTAAGACTGCCGTCAGTTTCGAAATACCTTCCTTTGACGGTATAATTAGGTCATCTAAATAGGTTAAAACAGTTCGCTCATTCGTTAAATCTCTGAATATTGCATTGATAAATCTTTGGAAAATAGCTGGTGAATTGCAGTGCCCAAAGGGTGCTCGTAGGAACTGATACTGACCATTGTGAGTCACAAAGGCTGTGTACTTACGGCTTTCTTCTTCAACCACCACATGGAAAAAACCATTTTTTAAGTCTATTGTACTGTAGTACTTAGCATGTTGTAGTCTGTGTAGCTGGTCCTCTATTAAAGGTAACGGGTAACGGTCTTTTATTACCTTTTGGTTTATTTTCCTGTAGTCGATCCATACCCTCGGCGAGCCATCCTATTTCTTGACTATCACCACTGCGCTGGCCCATTCAGAACTACACGGTTCAACTATTTCGTTTGCAATCCATTCTTTCACTTGGTTTTCTACTATTTCTCTTTCATTTAATGGTAGCCTCCTCGGTCGATTGTAAATTGGTTCTTCGTCTTTCACGATTATCTTCATCTCAACGTTAGTCGTCTTTTTCTTGGCTGGTTCATAATTTTCTATTAACACCTTAACCTTTTCTTTATTTTCTTCTTTCGCTGTGTCTGCTACGTCTAATTCATCTTCGGTTGGAGTTATGTGTAAAAGGTTATCATCGGGTCTTCTTGTTATCAGGATTCCTTCTTGGTTTATTATCAGGTCTGCTTGGTTCAGCAATTCTTGACCTGTAATAGCTTCCATTGATGTTGCGTCCCTCGGCACCACATGTACTGTTGTAGGAAAATCATTGTCGTCAATCTGAATAAGTGCCTCAAAGAATCGGATAGTATCCACTTTATTTTTACCAAAACCTGTGAATGTCAACGTAGGTTTACATATATTGGGTAATAACATACACACATCAAAATGGTCTAGGGGACAAACGTAAAAAGTATGTTTGCAAACGTTAATCAAAATGTTTTGTGATTATAGCATACAGAGCTTTATTCTGACAATGTCTAGATCCTGTTGGTGATGTTTCTTTTTGTTTTTGTAAAACAGTTGTGTTCAGTTGATGACATTGGTATCGAAAATGTGTTTTTGCTCTTTAGATTACTCAGTTTATGTGTATTGAATTAAGAAACAAGTTGGGCTTTATAGTGTCTTGGAATCAATAAAGATGGAAAGAGTGCATCTTAGTCGTGATATTCAGTTAAGAGCTGTGGGCATGGCACAAGGAGGTATGACTATTCGAGATGTGGCGGCTGCTGTAAATTCTTGTAAAAGTACCATTGGGCGCTTGTAGCAGCGTTATCAAGAAATTGGTGATGTAAAAGAAAGACATCCTGGCCCCAAAACGAATGCTGTACAGGATAGATTTCTTCGAATTCAATGTCTTCGTAACTTCGCCAACCAGCTAAAAACTGAGCTCCAAAATGTCCATCAAATAGTAGTCAGTGGTCAAACTATAAGAAATAGGTTGCATGAGGTTGATCTCCACGCTCGACGCCCTGTTAAAGTTCCCGTGCTTTCACGTGGCAATCGCGCACGGAGATTAGAATGGGCCCAGGAACACATCAACTGGCAAGAACAAGACTGGGCTCACATCCTCTTCACAGATGAATCCAGATTCGGTTTGAGGCCAGATTCTAGAAGACTAAGGGTGTGGAGGAGACCTGGAAATGAAAATCGTTTGGCAACTGTCAGGAAGTCGATCGGTACCAAGGGCGAACAGTTATGGTTTGGGGTGGAATTGGAATTGGCCGTAGAACTGAGCTCGTTTTTGTTGAAGGCTTTTTAACGGCAAACGCATATCGGGACACAATTCTACAACCTGTTGTACTACCACAGGCGGAACAAATCGGGGAACAATTTTTACTGATGCAGGACAACGCT
>JABXWE010025275.1:0-21818 GCA_014611495.1 Limonius californicus
ATTAATACGTGTTTTATACGTATTTCAAAGCATAAAAAGTCGAAGCTGCGGAAAGTTAATGAACTCTGCTGGAATTATAACCCAAATTATTTTGCTTAATTAAATATTAATATGAACTGAAGTAAAGCAAACAACCACTAACCAACTAATGATATATTTCATATTGAAAACAAGAGATAGCCAATCATTTGCTTATTGATCAAACATGTTGTCCCTAATTAAGTAATTCTGTGTGCATTATTTACTGAAAATTACCTTCCCAATAATTCATCAAACTTTATTCGCTATTACGAATAACCCTGTAAATATCCAACAAAATGTAAAAATGTTGCAGACAGCAGGTCTTCTGATTCAACACACCGTATTAGCTATGACGACTCACTCTGTAAATTTCAATCAAAATGTAAAAATGCTGTAGATGACAGCTCTTCTGATTCGTCAAAGTCTATTAGCTGTTACGCATCACCCTATAAATTCAAAACAAAATACTGACTGACTAGACGAAAGCTTTTCCAAACTTTATTAGTTGTTACAAATCATCCCGTAAATTAACAAAAAAACTGTAAACAATGATGTATACGACCTCTTCTGATTCTTCAAGCTTTTTTTAGCTATCAAGGATTACCCTATATCTTTCTAATAAAATGTATAAATAATGCAGACGACAGCTCTTCTGATTAGTCAAACTCTATTAGGTATTACGAATGATCCTGTAAAGTTGTAAAAAACCGTAAAAATGATGTATATGACCTCTTCTGATTCGTCCAACTCTTTTAGATATTAAGAGTTACCCTTGTAAATGCCAAAAAATGTAAAAATGCTATAGCGCTATTGACTCGTCAAGCTCTATTAGTTAATAAAGATCATCCTGTATCTCTCCAATGAAATGTATAACTAATGCAGAAGACAGCTCTTCTGATTAGTCAAACTCTATTAGGTATTACGAATCAATCTGTAAATTTGTAAAAAACCGTAAAAATGATGTATATGACCTCTTCTGATTCGTCAAACTCCATTAGCTATTAAGAGTCACCCTATAAATGCCCAAAAAAATGTAAAAATGCTATAGCCCTATTGACTCGTCAAGCTCTATTAGTTAATAAAGATCACCCTGTATCTCTCCAACAAAATGTATAACTAATGCAGACGAAAGTTCTTCTGATTAGTCGAACTCTATTAGATATTATAAATCACCCTATAAATTTACAACAGAATGTAAAAATGACTAGATGACAGTTCTTCTAATTTTCAAGACTTTATTAGCTATTACCCCATCCTGTAAATTTGCAATAAACTGTAAAACAGATGTATATGACTTCTTCTGATTCGTCAAACTCTATTAGATATTGCCAATCGACCTATAAATGTACTACAGAAGGTAAAAATGACTAGATGACAGCTCGTCTAATTTGTCAAACTCTATTAGGTATTAAGAGTTACTTTGTAAATTTCCAATACAATGTAAAAATGTTGCAGATGACGATTGTTTGATTTGTCAAACTTTATTAGCGATTAGGAAACACCCTGTAAATTTCCAATAAAATGTTAAAATAATGCGCATATGACGGCTCTTCTGACTCGTCAAACTCTATTAGATGTTACGAATCACCCTATAATTTACAATAGAATGTAAAAATAACTAGATGGCAGTTCTAATTTTCAAAACTTTAGTAGCTATTACGAATCATCCTGTAAATTTGTAAAAAAAACGTCAAACTCTATTAGCTATTAAGAGTCACCCTATAAATGCCCAAAAAAATGTAAAAATGGTATAGGCCTAGCGACTCGTCAAGCTCTATTAGTTAATAAAGATCACCCTGTATCTCTCCAACAAAATGTTTAACTAATGCAGACGACAGTTCTTCTGATTAGTCAAACTCTCTTAGATATAATAAAATAATGAAACAACCTTGTCAGCCCCACGAAATATATTTCAAAATAAAATAAATTGGTAAACGCTTTCACAGCTAATCCTGCTGCATCCTCAGACCCAAAAAATTTAATGTAAATCAAGAATAGACACATGTAATGGCAGTTGAGAACAATAGTTAATGCATTACCTCGTCAAAAAGTAAAAACTAAAACACAATCGATATCAATGGCTACATCAAAATTATTAACTAAATCATGTAAGCACTTTAAATTTGAAATGCAAAAAGTCTTTGGCCAGACGGCCAAAAACTAACAAAACCATTAAAAGGATGTATAGACACCCTAAAAATTAACAACTACATCCGACCACTTTGAAAACAAAATGGAGGAGTAAAGATAACAATTAGACAAAATTGAGAAATTTACAAAGCAAACCGAGCTCCATCTACACGTAAAATTGAAATATATAATAGTGCAAATAGAAATCTACAATACAGAGATCCAAACCTACGAGTCAAGCCCATCTAACAACCAACACTAACAACACTAACTCTATTAGGTATTACAAATCACCCTATAAACTTTCTACAGAATTTTAAATGACTAGATGACAGTTTTTCTAATTTTCAAGACTTTATTAGCTATTACCTCATTCTGTAAATTTGCAATAAACTGTAAAACGGATGTATATGACTTCTTCTGATTCGTCAAACTCTATTAGATATTGCCAATCGACCTATAAATGTACTACAGAATGTAAAAATGACTAGATGACAGCTCGTCTAATTTGTCAAACTCTATTAGCTATTAAGAGTTACTTTGTAAATTTCCAATACAATGTAAAAATGTTGCAGATGACGATTGTTTGATTTGTCAAACTTTATTAGCGATTAGGAAACACCCTGTAAATTTCCAATAAAATGTTAAAATAATGCGCATATGACGGCTCTTCTGACTCGTCAAACTCTATTAGCTATTAAGAGTCACCCTATAAATGCCCACAAAAATGTAAAAATGGTATAGCCTTATTGACTCCTCAAGCTCTATTAGTTATTAAAGATCACCCTGTATTTTTCCAATAAAATGTAAAAATGATGCAGATGACGGCTCTTAACGAATAAACTTTTTACTGTATATTAAATATTTTAGTACCTTCTTTACAAAAATATTTCGGTCGTGTTAATGTGAACTGCTTTCATGTTTATTAAATTTAATGCTAATTACTTGGAAGATGTTTGTTTGCGAAGAGAGAATTTGCGAGAGCACATCTGACATTTTTTAAATAAACACCTTCTAATGTGTCGTACAATTTTTTAGTCGAGCACGTAAAATTTTTATAAAGGTTCGCATAAAAAACTTTCGGGCTTTTATAATCCCAGGTTAGAGAACGTGAGTTTTAAGCATAAAATGTAAAAAAAATCACTGATAAAAAGGGAATAGAACGCAGGTTATGTAAATACCGCTCAGAACTTCATGATAAATTACAGAGAATTCCAACAAATTCATTGTCTCGGTCCTTATATCACAAGTTTCTCTTATTATTTAAGTTCGAATATAAAGGGTCTTAGGAAGTTTCACGATAAATATAAAATTTGAAGTGAAAAATGTTGAAAGTGCTCTCACGAGGAGAACTTATAACGCGCCCTTTTTCTGCTTTTCGTTTCTTAACGTTGCTTAATCATCTCTTTATAACTCTATTGTTCGTGAGATAGTTTTGGACCTTCTCAACTTCTTATTATCCCGGTGAGCGATCGTCGAATGTAAGAATTCAGCAATTTTCGTGATCACTAGGAAAAATATTGTCATCAAGGAAACCTCTTGCATCATCGCTTATAATGGGGTTAGTCTTCTTACGCGCAGTTTTTAACCCACCGTGCTGATTACTAACCATAAATCCTGCGAAGAATGTCCCCAATAATCTAGCGAAGATTGGAAGTCGAGGACCGAGGGCTTCCAATTATCCTGCAGCCTTGTCATTTGATTTTCAAAGCAATTCCCGGTAAGGATCCCACTTTGCATATGACTTAAGTACAGAGAGAGAGTTCGCGCTCGAAATTTTCTCGCATTAGCTGAAGTGTAAATATTTCCACAAGACTAAAGATACTTTAACGAACTCGTTAAATGCATTATGCAGTATTACGAAAGAGGCAGGGCTTAATAATAGGAAAATATGCATGTAAAGTAATAACGCGCTATCTCTGTAGGGAAGCTAGCACTAAAAGCATCAACTATAATTTTCACCGTAAAAATTAATAACTCACGCCATTAAATCGCGATTTACATAAAAACGGCACATGGCTTCCTTTACACAATACAAGTAAAACAAACTTTAATGAAATACTAAAGTGAAATGTTCATTAAAAGGGATTAATTATGTATGTGCTTTTAATGCGAGCTAAGTAAGGTTGTTGATACTACATCTAAATTTGCTAACTGCATGAATAATATAAAATGCAACAATATTTATTCAATGTAGAAGCTTTCAAAAACATGTTTATATTTATCCCAAATTACACTAGCATCCACTTTGCTTCTTCCCCGCACTTCTAAACTCTTACGCCTTCTTAATTCCACACAGCCCAAATTGATACCAAGCTATTTCTCAAGAATAACGAGAAAGGGCTAGCTGTTAGCGGAGTCTTTTTTCCGCAGACACGCTTTTTCTCTTCCATCGTTATGACATTCCAATAACGACGAGATCATGACAATAATGAGTCTAGAGAACTATTATATTCGCCCGCGAAATTATTGTAGTTATCGGGACAAAATCTTTGTTAGCTTGGAGTTCCAAGTTATTGTACCAAAGTTGTAATTAGATTTTGCGACGCGAAAGTTTCTAAAATGTTTTGAAGGTATCGATTCGCAAGTTTTATATTTTGCGCCGCGAACTCCTAGAAATTCTCCCTGCAGTGTTATGTGCAACGTTATGGTAGTTCATCGTACAAAATAAAAACACAAGTTGCTGTTCCGGTACTGCTCCAGCAACCACCGTTGTTTCGGAAAGTTTGAGACTATCCTGATATTCAAAATTACTGCATTTACATTTAGGTAATAGTTTTAGTAATATGCAAAAACTTCATAAGAAAATTACGAATAACATGCCTTGCTGTTATAACAGACTCTAATGAAGGTAATAACCACATTTAAATCAAATACATAAGAATTTGGTAGTTTCCGGTGGTGTGTGGACATCGTAAAGCTGTGCAGATGTGGATTCTAGGTCCTCAAGTTGTTCTTATTTGGCCATACTCATGTTCATAAATGTGTATAGCAAATGTTTCAGTCTTATTTGTGCATTCTTGAGCTTTAATAAATAAAATATGAGTAAAAGTGTAATCATTTTGACAGCTACATACAACTAATTTGTAATTTGTTGAACATTAACGTTTCTTTTGTGAAAAATATCTTTATAGTAAAGTGATAGTGTATGTAAAGAAGCTATAAGATGAATGTTATCAACATTTAATTAACTTTTAATGAATTTATTGGAAAATTAATGTGAAACTATTCGTGAAGTTCAAAATGCATTATTGAAAGAATACCAAGTGAGGTATCAAAATGTTCTTTGTTAATGTGTAACATGTGGTGTTTCTCATTTTGATGGAAATTTATTTATAAGAAAGTTATTGTAATTTATAAATATTTGTTAAATTTTGGTCAACTTATGCTTAGCCCTGATGGTCTGATTTTGTGAGAGTCGCGTTCATATTTTTGTATTACTACGCCGTTTCCTTGGCAACGGGCAAAAAAGGTGTTTTTTATTTCTAAAAATAGTTGAGCGTTGTAAATTTACCATCAAGCTGAACACACACTCTCATGTAGCTCCCATAAATTTGTATTTAGAGTTTGTAATAAAGTATTATTGACTTTAAATAAAAATGTTAATGTTTGAGTACATATTTCAAGTGTTTCTTTGTACTTACACCCGAGATTTTAGAAAACTCTCCGAAAAATTTCGAATTTCGTTGCATTCGGAAAATAGCGTCACTTTGATCTTCGAATGTTTCCCGCTCGTCGTTGGTTTGACAACCAAGAAAACTTTTATCAAACTTCGATTATGATTCCTCATCTACAAAATTAATAAGGATAAGCATCAGTGTTTGTATAATAAACCAAATACAAGTGCTGCAATATATAGAAATTAATTAAAATCCTTCACATAAGTTTTCTTCGAGTCAAACTTGGAGGATATAATTTGAATTTTACCAATGTCAGTTATTACAAGTATAAAAGTAATCTACTTACTTGTTGGCCAAGATTTGGTTCAAATAAAGAACATTTCAGAGCTACAATTACATCAAAGATTCACGGACTATGAGTGGAACACGAGACCGCAGCCAGCTGTTGGCGCGCCAGAATGTGCATTTTTAAAATTTCCAGGCGTCGTGGAATTCTACCAAGGTGGAAGTTATTCCATCCATTTAAGAGTAAAAGAAGGTGGGTTTTAATTATTTATACAAACGAAGATTATAAAGAATAAAAAAGTGTTATTTGGGGGTGTAAAGTGTTTAGTATTGATTAAAAATTTCTATGTCACTTTGCGTTGTTTATAAGAAAGTACTCATAATGCTGAATTGAATTTATAAGTATATCTGACTGTTCAAATTTTCTAGCATTTCCTGTGGCTTTTGTGTGTTTACCTTGTTCCCTAGCGTTCAAGACTACACAGTTTGCTCCGATTATAACAGTGACCGTGAGATCATATCATACAGGTTGATGCAAAATTTATTTGATTTTTGTTATGTTCAAACATTATATTAATTGATTTATTTGTTGTTGGATTCTCAGAAAATGAGTTATATTTATTACAGTTTTGATGTTAGTAGGCCCCCAATATTTAGGTTTAACTACGCATTAATTTATTTTTGCTCCAACAAGATTTTTATTATATTATGCGCTTATAAAAATAAAGAGGCATTACACAGCAAAAAAATATATATACGTATATGCTGAGATTGGCCAGGAATTCTTCCGCGCAGCAACTTCTTGGTCCTTAGACGCACCGGGGTGGTTGTCTTATAATACGACTGTAGAAAAAGCACCAGCAGAAAGTTATCCGACAAGACCTGAAGATGGCAAATGTGACTTTGTCGAAACGTCGTCAAGACAACCACTCCGGCCCGTCGCAGGACCAAGAACGGAAAATTGAGAACAAGGAAAAGATGAAGAAAACAAAACTGGCAGCTGTATTAGTGTTGTTGTTAAGAAATTATACAATTAGCAATAATAAAGATTTTCGCACTTAAGAAATAAGCTAATGCCTACCACGATATATTAACAACTCTGTAGAAACACTTATTTTTTACATCACATGTCAATACTAGAAACAGGAAACCTCATGTATCAGCAAGATGGTGCTTCGCCATAAACGGTCTGCCAATCTGCTTGGAGGGATAGAGGGAAGGATGGAGGGAGGAAGGCGAGAAGAAGAAGAGAGAGTAACCAAAACTTTGTAGGACAATTAACTTATTTACAAAAACGTTTGCATGTATTAAAATTCGAATACACAAGAGCATTGAGTACACGAACCTAGGAAGGGATTTTTTTGTGCCAAAATGTACATAATCATCATGCATCTATGAACTCGCACATACACACACATTTGAAGCTTACTATTTGCATTACGTTTCAGATATTAGGTTGTCCATCCTTCCTTAGCGCACTTTACTGCGACATTTTCTGTCTCATATTCTAAAGGACAGGCATAATGTCAAGAGTTCACGTTTGCTTGTGCGTAGAAATTCCCGCAGACAATAACAAATAAATGTCATAATAGGCAAAGAAAAAAGTTTGCCTGCAATGCGTATCTCGTACATCTATGATAACTTTCGAAGTCGGATAAGCTTAGCACTTGAATTGAACCTGGAAACAAATTATCCCGCAGCTCACAAAATGTAAAGATAAGTAGGTGGAAGACTTTTCCTAAAAGTATTAGCCTCGGTAAATTTAGAACTCATTAAAACGGAAACATGTAGGTTTCCAAACAGGTTTATGTCAATTTAATTACTGCTTTTGATTAAAGAGTAATTAAAAATTAAATGTTTAATAGAACACGGCAACAGGATCTTTTAACCTTGCCCGTTGCCAAACAATAACATATACAGATACATACACAAAGCACGAGCCCACGCACGAACGCACGCGGTTCCTGTCAGAGTTTTTGATTCATGTTTGTGTTAAATATTCCAAATTTCAGTTAAATCGGCCCACATGGCAATATCCTTCCGTAGTACTCACATGGTTGGCCTATATAGTGTCATATATGCAACCAATCACACGTTGAAGTGCACAATAAGATGTCGATCCCGGTTGTGGTAAGAACGTCTTTGACAATTATAAAACAGTTATTGAAAATCTCTTCTCCTTTCAAGGTGCCCCACATACTAGCAACGAAAACTCATATAACCCTGCTCGCTACACATAATTGGCAAACTGTCTAAATACAGAGGAAGACTTGGAAGATTCTTCCAAAACTTATATTCCGTCGTAATTTCAAAATCGCAATGTTATGACTAACACAAAAATAGATTTGTCATTGTTCAACAAGAAATTTGTGTTCTGTTACGTAAACCGGGACGTACTCTATAAAGAACTGAGCCCTGAAATTCAAAATGTATGTCAAATGGAGAAACCCCTCTCGGAACACTTGATGTTGTATACAGTTCGGTTTAACTAAAACACAGCATATTGATTCCCTAATGGAGCTGCGCTCAACCACTTACAGCGTTTGTGTATACGACGACCGGGGGTGCGCTGTGATCCTTCTTTATTTATGATACCGCAAAATGTGTTCACGAGTCAATGTTAAGTGATATTACACCCAGTAAATTAAAAAAGCCGTAATTTTGTCAAGGCAAATAATTAAGAAAGTCTATTTTGCGCTCGCTCATAAATTTCGCCATGGCTTCCTGGTTTTTCCTTACAACGACTTAGACAACTTTTGAAGGAAGTAAAAAGTAATAATTCAGGAATATGAGAAGCACATTATACGAAATCGATAATTTGAGATCTTCCCTGATAATCTATCGACTTAAAGATATAATCCAAACGACTAATATGACAATTTCTAATGGAATTTATGTTTTCATATTTCAGGTAATTGTGTTTTCATATGATTTTTTTTATTAATAAGCAAAAAGAATTATTTCAGTTTCTGATTATTAATATAAACTTATGTTAACAGATATTTAGTAAGAACTATATGGGCTACGAATCTAATACAAATAAAAAAATTTAGCGGCCTTTCAGGAATCTTTAAAACATCAAGTTGGAATTTAAATGTCCCCACAAAGCTAAGCCTTGACCGTTAAGCTATTAAGCCAATAGACAGTTGGTCTTGCAAGCAAGTACATCAACATACTAAGCAATACGCATTCAATAAATTACTACCAAATTTTGTAAAACTGTTCATTTACAGCAATGGTGAGTGTCAAAATTTAAGCAGAAATAGAAATCAAAACGTTAATAAACGCCTTCTCCGCCAGGATATGTACAACACCTACATACAATTTCAGCAAAGAAGTTGCCATGTTTAGTAGGAACTGACGAATTTAGACTGTGTAAAGTAACTTTGTCTGAGGACGTCACCCAGTCAACACTGAGTCCAACATACTTATTACACGTTTTCGTATTATCCATATTTCTACTCGTATATCCCATCCGATATCATCTTTCTTAACAAACCCTGTATATGTATAGATTTTCAAAATCTAAACTTATATTAATATTCAATATTTATG
This sequence comes from Limonius californicus, assembly GCA_014611495.1. Classification (NCBI taxonomy): domain Eukaryota; kingdom Metazoa; phylum Arthropoda; class Insecta; order Coleoptera; family Elateridae; genus Limonius; species Limonius californicus. The sequence goes on from JABXWE010025275.1 coordinate 9,612, forward strand.
TTTACTAACTATTCGTTCCAAACAACACAACAGGAAATCGATCAGAAATTGTTTTAAAATTCCTTAAGACAAAATACGTTGTAAACTAAATGCAACAACTGTTTGAGAACTGCTGAATTTAAAAATGTATGTTTTGCTTTCCATGTCGTACCATAATATTGGAATTAATTCCTTCATACTAAATCGAATAAAATTAAATTAAAGGATTAGATGATCAGAGCCACGCGGATTTAAGTCAGGGGAGCGTGCAAGTTCATAATTGCCATAAAGCATTCTACACATTCTTCGTCATTTAAGAGAATTGACATTTTATTTTTGTTTTGTCCATTTTCTCTTTATTATAAAACTGTGTCGATCATTTTAGTCTGCCGTCTGCATATCTTTTAGGAATACCTTTAACAATTTTTAAAGTATGTAAAACTGGCGATTAAAATAAAACTAGAGGAACTTGTGAGCTACGCTGCACGCTTTGTCGAGAATCAGCTTTAAAATTTTTATTTTGTATATCAACATTGTACATAGAACTGAAATTGGCATATGGTTACTCCCCAAGAATATAATTATCTATTCCACTAGGAATGCATATGTCACTGCTTCAGAGCGGGGTAATAGCTATTTCCCGTTCTCGTAGGACATATCATAATATACACATTACGTTTAATCTGACAGCCACGCTGCAACCAAATCAGAGGGAACAACACATTCTAACCGGGGAAAGCACTAAATACCTGGATACAACACGTTTTAAAGAAATGAACAATGTAATACGCTTGACCGAATGGGCTTTTGCAAGCACTTTTAAGGACGGCAAGCAAGCTGCATACCTTCCAGCTCAAAAACGGACCCTATAAGGCAAATGCTCAAGAATCAACACGTCCAGAAGTGGAAGCAGTAAAAGCTTACATGAACAAGATCCCATATAAATGGACGAATACCAAAGTATTTTGCTATTAAGTCTGAGAAGGAATGTTATCAAAGCCATAGTAGGCCACTCAACCCTCGAACTAACACCTCACTGTACTGAAAATTATAAATACTACTCTAGTTGAAAATAAGACGAAATCCCCATTCATATAGCACGACGGTATGTAGTAGGTACCTGCCACCCTAAGATTAAGGATCTTGGATTTATCATAACTTCACCGTAGTGTCAAATTAACCTGGTTGTGGTAACAAATGTTTTTGCGCCGTACTTCGTCTTGAAAATTACGACCCGTACGTGCACCAAAATTTGCAGCCTGCATTATTGTTACATCTACTGGAAATCGCAATTCCTTCCACTAACTAAAAATTAGCTTCATACATAACTTTTTGTACATCAATAATTAAATCAGTTTGCTACTGGAAGCTTAAAAAAATACGCAGGTGTATTTCGTAAGAATATCAAAATTAGTTTTTTTTTAGCAATAGCTTCAAAATGCTTAAAATAGCGTGATAGTTAATGATATTTGCCTAAAATTCTATTCCATATGGAATTTACTTTGTCGACGATTTGAAGTCTCAAAATTGAAACACATCAACAATATTCATTGTGAACCATCTCTGTTTTGTATAACAGCAACTGCGATATTGAGAATATATTAATTTCAACGAAATAAGGCAAGAAACAATTAGCAAATATACAGGGTTGCTCATTAGCGTATTTACTTTCCAGCGATCGCCTGGTTTTTGATTTTTGATGAGGCGTTGCCGAGTTTAACTAAAAATGTGAAAATGTTGGTTGGAGCAAGGTTTAATTAATTCGGTGCACGAGTGTAACGATTAATTAAGACTACATATTTCGCAAATATGTAACCAAGTGATGTAGGTACTAAAACGACACAACCTCCAAATATTGATATTATCATACGAGGTATTTTTTATTTCAAAGAGCGTGTTTCCAATTTTTTCAAATTGAACACTCTGTATGTTATTGTATTTTTAAATTGACACGTTAACTCTCCACGGTTTTTAGGAATATTGTTCCACACCTAAAATCAATATTTTCAGAAATATTTTTCCTTTTTCATTACAAACCGCTGAGTCATTAAGTTAAACTTTTTGTGTCTATCTAATCTAGTAGCCATGATTTTGAAACAAAGTGGTAACATTCATTATTAAATACATACATAGAAAAACGATTTCACTTCAATTCAAATATTTATCTAGCAATCCAAGGAAATAAGGAAAATTGCAATAGAAGAAATAGATGCAGGGCAACGGCAAAGGTAGCATGTAGAAAGATAACTATAGGAGATGAATACACATGGCATAACAACAAGAAGGGAGTCAGAAAACGCCCAACGAATTGAACTGTACTGTAGGCCCGACTGAAGAAATCAGAACTAGCGGACGGACATGGTAAACGATAAAAGGTTTAGGACATTCGGCACTAGGAACTCTACAGGTATAAATGGGTCAGAATACGAACTGGTACTGGTAATGAAAAGCACGAACTTTAAATATTTGGCAATAACAAAGACTAAACAGAAACAAGGACTGGAAGGAGTTACAAGGAAGCAATGGAAAATTTGCCACACCTCTACACCTATCCACCTCTTCGCTACCACAAAATCACCCACAATAGCCCCCCCCCCAAATTTACAGTCTAGTGTTTTTGCCTATCAACCGGTCTTGCAATGTTTGGGTTTTCTATTGCATAATGATGAGTGCCTATGATTTCGGTTTGGGCTACGACTTTGGATGAAGATCGACTTGTCTGTGAATATTACTTTTTGGAAAAAGATAGTGGCTGCTCTTTCCATTTTCAATCCCCACTCGGAAAATGTCTGTCTAATATCCAAATCCGGCCTTAACAATTATTGATGAAATGAGATGGTAGTCATGGAACTTGTTCAGCTTCAACATTTTTCTAACGGAAGTCCGGGGTACATCGATTTGTGTCGATATTATGGGCGAACTAGTAGATGGTTCTGCTACAACTTATAACAAAACATTCAACTTATCGTAACTAAAAACGTTAATATGAGATATGGAAGAAATGTGCTAAAATCTTCAATGATGAAATAATTACAGAAATAAGGGTAATATCCATAAGATTTCTTGTGCTAGAAGCTAACTCTGAGACATAATCAGTCACAATTATGGCTACTAGATTAGATAGAAATAAAAAGTTTAGTAATTAAAGATTCGTAATGAAAAAGTAAAAATATGTTTGAAAATATCGGTTTTAGGTATAGGACAATATTCATAAAAACTGTGAAAAATACAATAACATACAGAATGGCCAATTTCAAAAAATTGAAACAATGCTCAATTTGCGCTGTTGTAAAAAAAAACACCATATATAATAAAATTACTATTTGGTAGTTGTGTCGTTTTAGCACATGACTTGACTATGTAACTGCAAAATATGTATTGTTAATTAATCATAATACTCATGTAAACTTTTATCTTTGGGTAATTGGAATGGTTTTACAAGATACTGATGTTGGGGAGACCTCTTCCACATGTAGTTAACCGAAAGTCACATCAACTCTTTATACTCAAATAGTCCGTTATAGATCTCCATGCTCAATACGATCCTTCTGTCGTTCTCGCTTATCTGCCAAATGTCCGTATGTTTCTGCAATTTGTTTTTTCATCATCATCATCATCATCTGACATGTGAATTTAATTTCTGTATAAAAATTTGTTCCTTACCTATGTTTTGTTCTACGTGCTCTTCACATGTAATCTATGATCTCAAATATTGACACGTCACACTTTTTATTATTTTGTTCTGTATTTACATAGACAGAATGATTTACAAAAGAGTAAGAACCAAAAATAGGCAACCAAAATACATATCATAAGATACTGCGATGTATGAATATATTTAACTGATGGTCGACGATTTTGGGAATACCGTCCACGTACGTGTTGTGCACTCGGAAAACCCGTCGGTCTGGTAGTCGCCGATTTGGAAATCTCAACCCATATTCTCGAACAGCTGCTACTGAGTTTCCATCACAAACACCGTACATGTAATGGAAATCGGCGTACTTTCTCTTGTCATGGTGTGGACTTTTGAGACACCATTCTTGGGACACCCGGTAGATAGGCCTGCCTATGTTTATATTCTTGCTGACCTAGTGCCCTTAGGTACTCCGCGCCCGATAAGGCGTTAGAGGTATCTATTTGGAATAGAAATATGGAGTCCGCGATCACGAGACGTTGTGTTCAATGGACAATGGCCGGTTTAGATTATAAGCTCGGAGTTTGAGATAAGGAACAGTTAGAAATCGTAGTTTCTGGAGGTGCGATCAGCCCGTATAACATAACGTAACAGTATTATACAAGTAGCATAAACTCAATTTTGGTTATCAAGTAAAAGCTATTGGAAGCAAGAGGGCAGTATGATATGAAGCTAATTTCGTTTAAAAACTTTACCGTAGCAATAACTTAGTTTCATACTGTTATTTCTGCAATTAATTAGATTCGAAAGACTAATTACAACTAGAAACATCTTCGGTATTTTCTTCGTCATTAATCTCAAGATGAATTTTGATAAAATTACGTGTTATACAACAGCAATAACCTGTACAGGTTGGACGTCTGCGTAAAGCAGCAAAGTTCAGAAGGTAAAACCAACAAAACAGTTTTAATATAAGGCTAGTTATCCCGGGGGGTGATTTTATAACGGCGAAGAGGCGAGCAAACAAAAGCGCAACATTATTATCTAATATCATACGCCGTTAAAAACTCAACGCTATAAAACCGAAAGTAATTAATACAAAAATCCAGCTAATCATTCCGAAGAGAACAATTTTTATCGGCCATAAAACGACGAACGCGGGATATTATAAAGTGGGATGGGGACGCGCCACTGCCTGGTGGAATTTGATGCAACACGCTGGACGGCGGATCCAAGCCGGGTTAATAATGACGTATAAAGCGAGCCATTGTGGAGAGACGCCTGGTATAAGATGTTATAAATTGCACTTGGTGCGAGTAAAATTGATGCCTCTAAATTTTACCTCTGACCTCATATAGCGTGCCCGATTTACCACAGTCTATTCTTCCTCCCTTGATGTAATCTAACATAGACTCGGATTACGCGTACTAGCAGTTTACAATGAAACTAGATTGCGCCCCTGACAGTCCCGGCATGAAAAATGGCTGGAGCGCCTTTACCTCTTCCTAATAAAAAATGCTGCTATACAGAAAACCTCATATTCTGTTTATTCAAAGGAAACACCTACGAGAAAACATCACCTTCCAGGAATAAAATTTATGCAGTACTCCCGACTTCCTACATCCACAGTACGATGGATGTACAAAAGACTTACCAAAAAAAAAATTAATTAAATCAAATACACGAGGCAGAAAACCAGCCAACGCACATAACATAACAACTTTTTACAACATCAGATATATCCGAAGCATCCAACTTTTTCTGTTATATTGCACAGCGGATTCCATTTACACAGCTTTATTTACGAAACATACAGTAAAATTAAAAACCTACCACTATTTTCGATTTTTCACGATTAGTAACGAAAAATGAACTTCATTTAGGAGCTTTTATTTTTTAGCATCGACAGCATAGCACGACGATATTATTGTACGACATTGCTTATGGTTGTCCATTCCTCATACAAAATCAGTTTTATTAAAACCATGCACACATACTAAAAAATGACGCTATAAATGTCAATGACGTGCACTGGCTGCTTCTGTGTCCCATTAGTTCACACTATGTACAAAATACAAGTAGTTTCCATTGAATTCATGTTGACATGTATTTTCCGTTTTTAAGCTCGAGGTCTAGCTGTGGGTTAATTTAAAGCTTACACTTCAGCCCTAACAATTTAACAACTTACCTCAAGCCACCACTGAAATAGCAGCGCTTAATGCTCGTTACCTTTGGCGAAAACCCAAACCCTAATTGTTAGTCGACTGTTATCTTTCCAAACACATTAAGTACCTCTACTTTCTACCTTTATTAGACATTTTAACGTTACTCATTAAATTAATTTCAAATTAACCAAAACATTCAGTCATCATATTTAAATAAGATAATTTACAATAGGTTTTCCAAAAAATCACAATATATGCGCTCATTGAAAATGGCTGCTTCAAAATGTCCGATACTGCCCGAAGAATTCAGAGTTTTATCTTATCTGGAATATATCATTTCTACTGTAGTACACTACTCTAGATTTGTTAAGAAACGGACCACTATACGTAGGGAAAACTTTCATTCCGGGCATCCAACCACAGACCATGCTGCTACCATGTGACAACCAATCGTCAGGTGGTTTGATTTCCATAATGGTTGCCGTTTGAAGGAACAAACTATAATGCTATAAGCAGAAGACATTTTCCAGAATTAAATTCCCTTCATACCTTAAAATATTCACTGCATAGAAACTTATTGCATTTAAATTCATGTGGAATAAATATGTAAGCTTTGACACATTCTACAAATTTATAATTCTGGTCTCATGATGGGAACCGTCAAAGCTCTTTGAATAAGCAGTTATGGAGGAAATCGAAACAACTATATAAGCAACACCTCCAGAGGTTGATGAAATAAATGCCGAGGAGGTGTTTGAAAAGGAAAAATTGGTAATGGTTTCTATTGTATTTGGTATAGGATGTACGACAAGCTGAAACATATATTCCGTCACTTCAAAAATAAAAACTGTGCCATCATAGTTTTCACTGAAAAACTATCATTTTGAATATAAAGAGGTATCAACAATGACAGACTTGATGAGAAAAGCCAAACACGGCATCACATTTAAGTCACTTGAAACTAATTTTGGACCAATTAAACCCTTCGGAAGGTGGAAATCAATAAGAAACAAAAAGAAAAGTCTCTCAAGCCATAATAGTTTCGAATATTGCAAATACATGGATGGAGTAGACTAACATAAATAATTTCTTAAAAACCGGTCCAATGCAGTTAGATTATAGAAATGGTGCCACAGTTTGGTTTCCAAATTAAGTGATACGGCAATTGATAACACATTTCTATGGTACACTGTCGATGCATCAAAAGTCCTCCATTTCTGCAAAAGACTTCGGTAGAAACACTGTTAAAACACACATATCATTTGGACATAGAAAAATTATTCAGCCAAGTACCCCGCTGAGCTTTCTCAAAAATCTATGCACAAAATACTTGAAAATGTCCGTATTTGGGGTGTTAAAATACCACTATTTTGTTTGTGGTCTATTCCAATACCATAAGCTGCCAAAGCGAATCAAGACTGGAGTTAGAATTTTGTGAATAAAACCACTGTAGGCCAAATAGGTTAATGCTTTATACCATTAAAAGGCGTAAATACCAGCTAAATAAGTTACATTTTTAATTTGAATCTTAAATCAAATTTTTAAAATACGAGGAAAATGGGTTCTTGCTTTTTAACTTCACCGAACTACCAGATTTCCTTTATTTTCCGTAATACCTTGCATCATATTTACTTCTATACGAATAATTTCTTCCAACATACGAATTTAAAACCATTTTGGACAGTATTTTATAGGTAATGTTCTTAAGGTATCTATACTACAAAAAGAGGTCAATAAACCCCGCTAATTCAAATATTGGTCTTAGGGGTGGACCAAAGAGTACGCTAATATAATCAATGGCACGATTGTACTGAAAGAAGTTGTTATTCAATAGATATAGTTGTAGTAACACGAAAAATATTTACATAACTCATTGATGTCGCAACCACAATGATCCTCTCATCATTTCCGAAGCAATACAGGCCAATGATTCCATTCACAGCACTTCCAAAACGCACTGGGACTTTTTAGTTATTACAGTTTTTGATTGGTCCTTCTTCCTTCTTTTCTTCTTTATTTAGAAACGTTTTCCCGTTAGTTACCAACTTTCTTTGATTTTATTTGCTGTTGCAGACAATCTTTCCATGTTTTCCTAAGGCGTCCTATTGTTTTTCCCTTTTTTATGGTTATCTTGTGCTTTTCTCACAAGCCCATCTCCATCCATTTTAGTGATGTGTTCATTCCAAAGTTGTCTTCTTCAGTCGCCTAATCTGCGGTGATTGTTATCTGATACGTTTCGCGCATATTTGTATTGGATATTCGTTGTATTTTGGTCTTCCTTAATTTCTCATGATCTTCGTTTTAGTTACTTGTATCTGTTGCTTTCGTTTCTGGTTTCGTTTCCGACCCATGAACTGGCATCGGACTTATTGTACCCTTACATGACGTAGGGATGGAACCACAGACATCCCGATTGAAAGGTAAATACCCTACAAGGAACCTCCCTCGGTTTATACCTTCCTTACTGTTGGAGTAGAACAGTAAATTTTGGTATAGTTAACTCCTACGGAAAGAGCAAAAAAATAATAATAAAAGAGAAAAGTCTCCCAACCTCTACTAATTTCGAATTACGGCTATACATGAATGGGAAACTCCACCATAACTGATTACTTGAACGACAGTCAAACGGCGCTACTGTTTGGCTTCCAAATTAAGTAATATAGCAATTGGAAATACATTTCTATTGTACAGCATTGGTCCATGGAAACGCCTCGCTTTCTACAGGACTTCAGAAGAACGGTCGCCATGACACACATGAAATTAGGACATACAAAAAGTATTCAGCGAAGTGCTCTGCTGGGCATCTCGAAAAATCCATAATTTTGGATTAGAATAGTAAATAGCATATCGTACCATATCATGTTAGGACATCTTTTACAGAATTTAACACATTGTACTTTTGCATATTTATTCGCATTAAAGGTAAACATATCTTGAAATTGGTTATGTCGTGCTTACAAATGTGACACGTGCCCCACTAAAATTGTCTTCTTTCTAATTAGAAAACTTAGTTAACTTTATTACTAAGAAGTTTCAATTCTACACTTTACATGTAGGTGTAGCACTAAGTAACTTCATGAACTTTGATTATTTATTTAGGATTTAAACAGGACAGCATCAACTCCGACAGAGGCTTTTATAAATTCTCTAAATTAAATCCACAGTTTTATGTTATTCCAAGAATTGCGGGTAAATTAATTATTTCGGAGTTTTTAATTAGGTAAACTCTAACATAATTTTTTTACAAAGCGCTAATTGAACTTCCAAAACCCACATCATGCACAAATCTTTTGGCATACTTTACCCTATTATTTTTTTTTACTTTTAAATATTATTCAAATATTCCCAATTTATTCCTGGAAACCCCTAACGAAATAGCAAGAAAAACAATGAATAATGGAAATAAATTCAGGGCAAAGCAGAAAATATAAAATTTCGCGTAGTGAAGCCATTTTTTAAGAATTCGCCGCATTAGTTCTATACAGAAATATTTACATTTATATTTCCTATCACTACAAAACTATTAGAGCAGGGATGACGGGCCCAAGTCTGGGAGAATAAATGGGTTCCCCAAAAGATGTATGTTTCCATTTAAAAAATTAAATCTGCCGGTTTCACAGAATAAACTTGCAATAAATTGCTGGATATCTGCCAGATGAAAGATTGGTGTTGAAGTTGAATTCTTCGCGCGAGCAGAAAACACAGGCCTACAAAAATTCAAACCGATAGTAAATCAGGATACATAGACACCAATCAGCAGAAGCGCTTTTTAAAAATTGTAGTAATGCGCGCCAAAAAAAATTAATTATGGATTTCTTTAAAACTGGTAGAAAGTTAAAAAATGCAATGCAAACTTGGGAAAGGTTTCTTGTATCTTGCAAGGCCGTCACCTATGTTCCATACAGGTAGGTTTCATCGAATATTTGATACGTCTAAGCTAGGTCGCATGTTGTGAATTTATTGTGTCTATCGGCATTCATACGGAATATTTTAGTAACAATAAGGTTTTGAGTTACGGTAGAGCTACCGAATATTCTTAACAAGCTCAGATCTAGCTGTCTGGCGCAAAATGCACGCAATTTAATGCTGATTGTTCAACGTTTAAAGCCATGGACCTTGGACGTGCACAGCTCATACGGAGAAATCACGCAAGTTCTCGAAGCTGTAAACAAAACCTTTAGCACTAGTCTTAGAACACTTACTATGAAGATCCGTGTTTTCTGTTTACAGCCATGAGGATTTTCTAGGAACAGATTTTGCACTCCATCATGTCCAACATGTTCAGCCCTACAGGTCAGAGATGTACTGCAGACTAAATAGAATATTCAAGTATAAGTAATCTCTAATGTGCCTAATTAGTATATAATACGATTGCTTGGTCCTTACAGATTGGAATCCTCATGAAAACTTGCAACGATATAAAAACAGTCAATAGTTTATTAGACTGATGAATACTAGAGCACTTTATATATTATTTATAATAAAGTTTTTACGTAACAATCGATCCTAAATAAACCATTCTGCTTAAGGTTAAATTAAATATTCCGCCCTAACTATAAAGCATAGCAGGTTTAACAGGTTTTTTCAAACAACTGCCGAAGAAATACAATACGGTCGTAAAATGTCCTCCCCTCCTACTAACTTTTAAACGACTTGATATTTCTTCACAAAATTTTGTGTGCTTTAATGGGAGACTAAATACTACTTTTTAGTACATATTTAAATTTTATATCTTTTATTATTTTATGATATATTATGACACCTCATTTGAAAGGTCTCTTTGAGTAGAGTATAATTCTATATTTTGGGAAAATTTTATAGATCAAAAACAAATGACGGACTTCCAAATTATTAAGCAAAACGCTATAAAAATGTAGGAGGCGAAACAGCAGAAGTAAAACAATTGAAATAATTAAGTCTTTCTGTTCTGTCACTTTAATTCAGTTATTGTGTTTGCTCACGTTTGAATATAGTGTTAAAACTGGTGATACTAACAATAATTATGGCTAATGTTTGAACTTTCCAGGAAAAAACCGAAGCAGTATTTTTGCTAAAGCCAATCGAAACTTTCACGATGCCGAAACAATATTTAATGAACGTTTTCCCGACCGTCCTATTTTGAGGACGTATTTAAGAGAACTTCCCCTGGACGACTCGCAATTTCAGAATACAAACAAATTCACATAGTCGGTAAAATGGTAGTACATTCTCAGCAATCAACTTCACATGTAGCTCTGATATGTGATGTATCGGCGACAACTGTCAAAAACTTTTTAAAACGACTTAAGTTCCATCCATACAAAATGAAGATTTTACACTAGTTGATTGAAGATGATCCGGATAGACGTACTGAAGTTTAGTGCGATCAAAATCCCCATGTTTTCCGGGAAGGTCACACCCAATTTCAGCAAAAATTGAATGTGTGGATAGGAATACTTGGCGACCATATCGTAGGTCCCTTAGTTATCGGCAGAAATGTTACTGGGGAATTGTACTTGAAAATGCTGCTAATCCATCCATTAATAGTTGAGATTGCTGAAAATAATCCAAACTAATTTGGATGGATGGATATCATATTGCAGCAAGATGGCGCTCCTCCGCATTTTAGCGGGCAAGTTCGCAATTATGTTAATGCATCGTATTCTCGACGATGGATTGGGCTTCGTGCTCCAACAGAATGGCCTTCGCGATCCCCTGACCTCACCAGTTGGACTTTTTTGTGGGGGTATCTTAAATCAAAAGTTTATCCAACAGAACCCGATTCCCTTCTTGATTTACGACGTAAAACAACAGGCTTGTTGGAGTTGAAACTTACCAGGAAGTACGGGAAGAGATATTAAATAGGTTTTTCTATTACCAAGATGTTCAAGGAGCACAGTTTGAATATTTATTAAAATAGTATTACTATTCCGTTTTTGTTGCATAAAATAAATTTTGTTGTGTTTTAGAATCTTCTTCTTCTTCTTAATTCTTCAATAGTGAACATTTCGAAAGAATACCTCTTTTACTTTAATTCTTAGTTTTTCCATAAACTTGTTATTTTCAATCTGGATGAGTATGTTTTATGAAACTCAAGGATCAGACGCAGAATTAAAATGCCTTTCAAATGAGGTGTCACTCGATCCCCATTGCCATTTAAAAAATAGTTCAAGATGGCGCTTAGCCGCCATTTTGAATGTTATAAATATACCTATATATATATATATATATATATATATATATATTGTCATAAACGTTCAGGCCAAAGAAGTGGGCCCACGTTTACAGTGTCATTTTCTGACAAAGTTGAAAAAAGGTCCACATTGGGACTGACATTATTAAATAAATTTTTGATAATTGACACTGACAGATATTTTATTTTGACAATTAATTTAATAACTCAGAATTTTGAAAATAGGAAGAAATCAAAGATTATAATACTTTGTA
>JABXWE010025277.1:0-13202 GCA_014611495.1 Limonius californicus
ATGTAATTGTGTATGTATACTTTGAAAAAGAACGCATCAATTACTCCTATTTTGTAGGCAACCAACTATACAGAAAACTACATTTTTCGAATTTCAATTTTTTTAAGAAAAACAAAAGCATGCTGTGGCCAAAACAATCAAATTAATTCAATATTAAAAAATAAAATTAGTCTTTATTTAGTGTCTTATTGCGCTTTTTATACAACCGTGTACAGTAAAGACGAAAAAGTGGAAATTCTAATGTGGTAGCAGATTGGTAACAGCTTAAGAACTGTGAGAGACTTATTTTCACTCAAATATCCAGAAAGACCTATTCCTTGTATTCGAAACATACAAACTGTTAGAAAATTTAAATCAGAGGGATGCGTAAAAAAATTCCCATAAAATAAGAACTAAAAATAATTACGTTTTAACCGAAGAAATGAAATTAAATATTTTATGCTGCGACGAAGAAAACCCCATAGTATCACTACGAGAAATAGGTTCACATTTTAATGTTTTTAAAACCTGGATATTTATAACACTGAAAGAATTTAAATATAAATCGTACAAATTTTCTAATTACCAAAAACTATTCGATGAAAACAAAGAAAAAAGAAAAAAGAACAAACTTTTGTCAAACTTTTTTTAATTTGCTAAATGAACATTAATACATTTTAAATAAGATAGTTTTTAGTGATGAAGCAACTTTCACAATACATGGAGAAGTCAATTCACAAAATTTTCGGTGTGTATTATAATTCCTCATCTATCTACTATCCATTATCCTGCTAATCTTATTCCTTAGATATTGGTCCCGCACTAACCACCTTTTCAAAATTTAACTCACAGTCAATACACTGAGAAAGTTAACGTATGGCTGGGAATAGTTGAAAATAAGCTTATCAGTCCATATTTTATTGATGGTAATCTCAGTACAGCCAAATTTTTAGAGCTATTAAAGAATAATATCATTCCGACAATAGAAAACTTACACATCGATGACCCGTGGTTTCAGATGGATGGAGCCCCTCCACATTCCACGAATACTATAACAAACTTTCTAAACGACAGGTTTCCAGGACGTTGGATAGGGAGATTCGGTACCGTACCGTGGCCCCCGCTTTCTGCAGATTTGTCGCCCAATGACTTCTTTGCTTGGGGATACCTGAAATCAAAAATTTATACAAATATTCCAATACAGAGTATTGATGAATTAAAAGATCGCATACGTACCGAATGCAATAGCTTGAATCGTGACTTTCTTGGGAATGCAGTGCGTGCTTTTCAACACCGTTTAGGTTATTGTTTAGAAGTACAAGGTGGTCATTTCGAATACTTGTAACTGTTGTTTTTGTTTTCATTTCTGTTTTCTGTTATTTATATTTAATGTCTTAAATAATAATCGTCGTTGTTGTTCCACTCATTTTGATTTACCTATTTATAAACACCGCATGGAACATAACCTTCATACTAAAATAATTTACAACTACAGTGACGTTTTGGTATGCTTCTGTTTTTTTAGTTTTCTGTATAGTTGGTTGCCTACATAATAGGCGTAATTGATGCTTCTTTTTAAAAGTATACATAGACAATTACATGTACACACACACGACACTACGGCCCTTGAAGAGCCTTGGCCTTTTCCACAACTGCCTTCCACCCTTGTCTATCCAGTGCTAAGTTGGTCCAGTTATGCATTCTCGATGTTCTTGGGTTGTTGGTAATATTATCGCGCCATCTTGTACGAGGTCTTCTCCTGGTTCGGCGTCTATCTGGAACTTGTGTTAATGTCTTCCTGGTTACCCTTGTGTCAGGCATTCGCCATACATGGCCTATTCATCGTATTCTTTGCCTCTTAATCTACCCTACCAGGTCTTGTTCTTGAAGGAGCTGTTTTAATTCATGGTTCATCCTCGTTCACGTTGCGAGCTTTTTTTGTATAGTGTACCTCCTATTGTAGGTTCAAGTACAAGGTTAAATAGGACAGGCGATGTATGTCCCCTTGCCTCACACCCTGTGTAACTTGAAAATCGTGTGATTGATCATTTCCAATCCTGCATCTACATATGGTATCCTGTAGCCTTGTACTTTAAATTCCTTTAAAGCCTGCAATATGGATTTCCGTTTGACGTAATCGTATGCTTGTTTATAGTCAACATATAACTGTATGACAACGATGTTGAACTCCCAATATTTCTCTAGGATTAATCGTAAGCCAAATATCTGAGCTACTGTCGATCGTCCTTGTCTGAAACCTGCTTGATAATAACCCAAGATCCTTTCTGCAAGTGGGGTGATCCGCTGGTTTAACACATGTGCAAATACTTTATAACTAGTATTTAGTAGGCATATTCTTCTATAGTTGTTGCATATTAGTTTATTTCCTTTTTTATGCACAGATCTCCAGATCTTAATGATTAGGTTCTGTATCTCCTTTACCAGTTCCTCTCCTCCCGCTTTGAGTAATTCCGCTGGTATATTAGCACTTCCCGGTGCTTTATTGTTTCACATACATACAATAGCTCTCTGTACTTCTTCAGCAGTCGGTACTTCTATCTTTTCTTCTTCTCCATCATCTTGCTGTTCTTCCTGCTGTTGTTCTTCATTTTCATTCTCTTCAATTTCAATTTCTTCCTCATGGTGCTGGGCTGCAACCTTACCGTTTAGCATTTTCGTGAAATGTTGGGCCCATCTCTCTAATATCTTGTCGTTGCTGAGAAGTAATTCCCCGCTCTCATTTAGGCATGCATTGCTTCGTGGTTGGAATCACTTCCTAATATCGTTAACTGCCTTATACATATCTCTCACTTGTTTATTTTTATGATATTCCTCTATTTCCTTGATTTTTTCTTGAATAGATTGTCTTTTCTTTTTCCTACAGAGTTTGTTTGCTGTATTCTTCTCTTCTGCATATTTAACCATTGTGCTTCTTGTTCCCTTTCTTAGCATTTCGGTCCTGGCTTGCCGTCTTCTTTCAACTGCCTCTTTACATTCTTCATCAAACCACTGTTTATGGCTTTTTGATGTTTGTTTTCCCATCGTGGTTTCTGCAACTTCCGTGATTATTTGTTTTATAGTACTCCACTCCCTTTCTATATCCATGTCCTCCTGTGCTGGTTCATTTTTCTTCCGAAGTTTGGTGTTTATTGCTTCTTGGTATTGTGATAGGTGTTCTTCTGTTTCTAGTAGTTTAACTTCCCATTTAGGTTTCTTTGCACCTTTTTTGTCAAGGTTTTAGAGATTCTTTGTCGGATTTTGCCATTTACCAAGAAATGATCAGAAGCGCAATCTCTCTTTTGCTTCTAATATCCAATAGATTGGTGGCAAGTCTAGCATCGATTAGGATGTGGTCAATCTGGTTGGTGGTGATTCCATCGGGTGATATCCAGGTACCCTTGTGTATGTTTTTATGTGGGAAGAATGTTCCTCCGACTCGTAATGCATTGGCGGTCGCAAAATCCACCGTTCGTAGGCCATTTCCATTTGTTTCTCCATGTAAGCTATGCATTCCAATTGTAGGCTGTAGAAATACCTCTTTCTCCACCTTGGCATTAAAATTACCAAGTATGATTTTCATATCGTTATTATTACAATCTCCAACTAAGTCCTCTAGTTTGTCATAGAACTCGTCTTTCTTTTTGTCCTCTGTGTCTTCCATCGGCGCATGGACACATATAACGGTTACATTACAGAAATTACCTCTTACTCGTATTTTCTTATTGATTGCCGTAAAATCCATAACTTTACTAGAAAGTTGTTGTTTACTAGGAAGCCCGTTCCGCCTTCATGTCTACCATCACTGCTTCCGCTGTACATTAGGGTATGCGTTCTCATTTTCAGGATGTCTTTTCCTGCCCATCTTATCTCCTGCAGCGCTGTTATTTCAGTACTTCATCTACCAGGTCGAGTAGGGCACCAGGTCTGTACAGGCTTAGTACATTCCACGATCCTATATTCTAGTCCAATTTTCTTTGCTTAGGTCGTCTCCGTTGATTCCGTCCATACATCCGAGGCTGTTGCTTAGTCTTCGCAACGGTTGTGTTTTCACGTCGTACGGTTGTTAGCCAGTATGTCAACGCCCTTTTCGAAGAGCCATTTCTCCCGCTCTCGTCGGATCCCGACCCCATCATACAACGAGGTTGGTTGCTCGATCTCTGATGGGGTTACTCGGGTTGGCAGGGTTCACCGCGTGAAGGTGAGAAGTCGGGATTGAGTAGGAGAGGCTATGCGGCATGAACTGGATGTAATGCCGTGTATTGCGCTTCACTACCCCATTTTGAACTCCCAATTACATGTACAATGTATACTAAAAAGAAAAATTCCCTGTATATAACAGCAGTGCTCACTGTAAGAGATATCATGAACTAAATGTAAATCCCCTGAAGTCTACGGGTGTATATCGCCTCCAAAAAAATTTTGTTCAAACACTAGAGGATGCTCTGACTAGTATTTCAGTAGCCAAAACGTGGTCTCCTCCGAATTCGTGTGTACGTACTATATGCATTTATATATTTATACTCCTTAGCCATCCTCTTCTTTGGGTTCCGTCAAGTGTTGTTTCAAGTACCTTTTAGGTATTCTTTCTTTGGGCATTCTTATAATGTGCCCTAATCATTGTAATCTTTGTGCTTTAATCGCCCCAATTACGAGGCTTGTTCAACTGAAACCTATCGTTGATCAACTTGGCCTTGAAAGCAAATGCAATAATTCAAATGATGTTTGTTAATGTTAGTAGTGTTTGTAAGCAACGCAATAATAAGTTTCTGGCGCTTGAATTTGATTCGGACTTGTAAACTTCGATTTTGAAATGGCGTTTGTTGTTGAAAATCCGTCCAAGTTTAATCAGCGTGCGGTCCTACAATATTTATGCGCTGAAGGTGTAAAGTCATTGCAGATTTATATGCGAATGCAAGCAGTGTATGGAAATGCATGTATTGTGTGAGGAATGCTGCAGAAAATATAAGAATGGAAAAGAGGGGACTATAAATGAGCCGCGACCAGGTGCACGGTGTACTGCGTTAACAGAAAACAATATGGCATGTGTGGAAGGCCTTATTAGAGAAAATCGTCGAATTTCAATTAGAGAAATTTCCGAAATTGTCAGAAATTTATCATGTAATATGAAGAAAACCATATGTGTGTGCGTTTTCTTAGATCTACCCTGTTGTTGTTTTACACAATTAAACAATTAATTTAAATTGAATACTGTCATTTTTTATTTATCAAGCATAAATTCCAATATAGTTATAGCTAGTCCCCCATACAATGGCCTATACAGTTCATTTATTAAACAGTTTGATAGAATTTGTGTATTGGTCAATTGAAATACTAACTTTTACAAGATGCGCAAGATCTTAAGAATCTTAATCTCTGTGGATGTTAATTTATGCATTCAAAAGTAAATATTGTGTATTCTGGAGTAATAAATAACTGTAGTGTATATATGATAGACTGTATGGCTTAAGTAAAAACACAACGCCTTGTTTTCCACAGCCGGTTCTTACCAAAGATGTTTGTTGATCATATTGTATTCGTAACATAATATAGAATTCTACAATCTATAGAATTTCATTTGTTGTACATTTTAAATTGAAGTGGCTTTATTTTGCAGGAGTGAATGTGAGAACTGCAAATCTTCTGAAATTATCAACGTGGAGGATGAGGAGGGTGATGTATTCAATGAAACTATGACATTACAGAGAAGACCAGAAACAAGTGAAGAAGTTCCATATTATCGTACATCGCTTACACTGCCAACACAAATTAGAAAGCCAAGGTAATGCTAAAATTACTTTTAATGTAAGGGTTATTTTTATATATTCCATTAGCTCCCTTGCCGGAGCATACGTCCACAACAAGTAGTTGCCATCTATTTGATTTCCCTTCAGGTCTCTCACTGTGTTTCTATCTCCTTCGTTATAGTGCTCCTCTGGGTCATGTTGAACCTTCCTCTTCGCCATTGTGAATTCCAGTCTAGTACTTGCTTTGCGATGTGTTCTGGTTCTCGTCTGAGGATGTGCCCTATCCAGTTTCGTTTACGTTGTCTTATTTCTATTATAAGTTCTTTCTGCTCTGTCCTTCGCTATAGTTCTTTGTTTGTTATATTTCTGATCACTGTTTGGTAGCTTATATGTGAGGAAAACTTCCACGTATATGCAACAATTTATTTACAACAAACAACAATTTCCAGATAACAAAATCACGAGAGAAAATAACAGTAATAACTGGGTACGGGTAAAATGATTTACGTCAGCAGCATCGGAAAGTACGCGTTTTCACCAGAGGAATGTGGCTGCTATTGTTCAGCATCCTCTCTGGGAATTTCGGAGGGTAGCTTGCGTTACTACAACTGTATTGACATTATCTTCCTTAAGCACTTATTCCGTGCTGTGGGTCAACATCCATGTAAAGGTTAATTAACCTGAAATATTTTTGTTTCAGGGCTGTGACTCCCAATCCAGGCCGTAATGGCTGGTTTATGGCAATGCAAGAAACTTCCAGTAGTGAGGAGTCTGAATAATATTTTATTTTTGGTATTTACCCACTTTAATTGTATACTTTGTTTGTTTGCTAGTATGAGTAATGTAAAACCATCTGTTTATTATGAGTTATCAAATTCCTTCCTTAAATTTGTGTTAAACATGAATTGTAAGTGGTTTTGAAATTTACATTTATGGGTCACTTAACAGTATGTTTTTTGGCTTTCTGATCTTTAAAATCATGTTTGTTACGGTATCCCGACAATATAGCGCGCGACAATTCGTCGGGTACGATTCCGAGCGGGACAATTCCTCGCGTGTGATAATTTTGTTAAATATTTTAGAAAACAACATAAATGCTTTAAGATATTTTTCTTGCATTTAACTACACTAAAGTTAAGTTCCGGTCATTAGGGAGAAAGCGCCTATATTACATGTAATTAGTATTACACATTTCACAATGAGGACCCCTAATAGGTTTGGAGAATTTGCTAATCGTTTTATCTTGACATGCTGCTATTGCAGAAAGTAGAAAATTCCTTGACATGATGAGCACGCCTAAGAATGTGTTAATCGTTTCTTGAGACCATATAAAAGCTAACCTTTTCCTGTTACAAATTCATTTGCTTTGCAAGTATCCAACCATAACAATGGTGCTACAGTATATCGAGAGTGAGAAAGGCCGCCAGTTATTGGTACTTAACGGCCACGTTCATATAAAAGAAGTGGCGTTGCTCTGGGAGAGTTCATACTATCGGAGAAGAAGTTGTTAAAAGTAGTGTCCACAATCATGTTCCTGACGCAGAAGAAATTGAATCCCGAAGAGCTATTGCAAGAATGAAGACCATAGCAAAACAAATTGAAGCAAGTACGCAAATGGTGATAGCAACTGTTTCTGAAGATGTATCCGTTGCTGCTGCTGGCAAACTACCACAATTTTCTGCCATGAGAAAAACAATTCAGCGAGTACGGGCAACAGAACAAGCAGTTCCTGCGAACCCCACATCATTGCAAGAATTAGTCATTCCGCAGGAATATACCACCACATCAACTGGACAATCGTTTTTGCTGCACGGCAGTGGACCCGGTGACGACAGAATTTTACTGTTTTCTACTGCGGCCAACTTAGAATTTATGTCAAGTTGCGATCATTGGTATGCGAATGGATCATTTAGTACGACACCACGACCATTTGATCAGTTATATACGATTCACAGTGTGCAATACAGCAACGTAGTTCCAAGTGTATATGCCTTGCTGCAAACAAAACGGAAGAGACGTATAATCGTTTATTTAGAGCTTTAAAGATGTTGAAGCCTGGCTTTCAACCGTTAACAATTCTAGTAGACTTTGAAAGAGCTGCCATGAATGCGGTTTGCAATGAATTTCCGAATACTACAATAGATGGGTGCTTCTTCCACTTTACGCAGTGCATGTGGAAACATACCCAGTAAAATGGGCTGCAAGTTCAATATACACAAAATCCTGATTTTGCCTTAAATTTACGACTTCTGGCAGCTCTTGCACTCGTCGTGCCGGAGAACGATGTCATTGAGTCGTTTGAAACTTTGCTTGATAACGAATTTTACACTCAGAATGAGAACTTACTAATGCCGCTGCTAAATTATTATAAAGACACGTGGATAGACCGAGCAGACAGAAGAGGAAGAAGGCCTCTCCCATTATTTGCCAGAAATATAGGGTATTGCTACGACCGACGTGGCTGTGCAAGATATTCCATGCACCAACAATGCAGTTGAAGGCTGGCACAATAGTTTTTCATCTATGATCCATGGGGCCCATCCTAATCTGTGGAAATTTGTGAAAGTGCTTAAAAAAGAAAAAGTGTAAACCGGTTGAAAATAGAACAGTTTGTGGCTGGAAATGAAGAGCGCCAAAAACGCTAAATATCGCTAAACGAATAAAAGTTATGGCAATAGATCGCTTTTAGATTACCTTCGGGGTATAGCCCATAATTTTAATCTGCAAACTTAAACCATTAATTACTTGTGATCAATATTTATCTGTTGTAATAATAGTTATGATTATGACAGTTTTATATTACGTACATGCATCGATTTTATATATTTTCTTATTACCAAAATATTGTTTAATGTAATTGTCCATTATATTCAATAAAGCAAGAACGAAATATTACTTTTTTTTAATTATAATACCCTAAAACATATCTAGGCGATGAATTGTGGCGCGCGAGGAATTGGCCGTGCGAGAAATTGTTCGGCGCGGAACTGTCGGCGATAAATTGTCGCGCGCGAGGAATTGGCCGTGCGAGAAATTGTTCGGCGCGGAACTGTCGGCGATGAATTGTCGCGCGCGAGGAATTGGCCGTGCGAGAAATTGTCGTAGATTCGTTTGTTACAATTCATTTTAAATTCTAACGAGCCCAATGCATAGAAATTATTCTTAGCTGATTGTATTATTACTCCACAACTAGGACATTTGGTATCAAAATAAATATCTTTATAAAACATATCTGATTATAACCAAAAATATAAGGAGTATTGGGAATCTTCCCAGGAGCATGTAAGCAAAAGCCAATAATTTTGCGGAAAATATACATAGGCGAGTTAAAACTGCAAATTAAATTTGATAATTATTTCGTTGATGTTGCTTTTGAACTGCAATTAGGTGACCCAGAAAAGAGTTTGAGAATCACTGAATTAAGATGATGTGATAAATATGGCCTGGATTTTTATGCAAGGGCTAATTTTTATATGGTTTTTATAATATTTTAGGTGTTTTTTTTAATGTTTAATGTTAAATTGGAAAAATGCCTGTTGTGTAGATGTATTGTAGTGTTCTATAAGGTGGTGACCATAATCATCAGCACAAAATTATCATAGATGGAAAATGAGCAGAATCTTTGTTTTTAAACACCTAAAGTGGTTGTTGCCATCTTAGGGCTTTATGCAATCTTGTGTAAGAATTCTGATTAATATTTTCTCATACAAGTTACTGGAGCAGGCATAACTACTCGAAAAGTAAAAGTAGCAATTTTTAATCTGTCAATATTACAATTTACTTTCGGATTAGACCGCGTCGTCATTTGGGAACTACACCCAGCATTATCAGGTAAGGCCGACCTGTAGCTTGTCTGCCTTTACAAGCATTTGCTCTAGAAGTTTGAGCCATATTTGTTCGTAGGCCCTGCCTGCCTAAACAGGGCCGTGTGCTTATTTCAAATTTAAAATCAGCCGGGATCTACAATATCCCTTGCTCCTGTGGCTCAAACTACATCGGACAAACTGGTCGTTCCATTGAGTTAAGATTGCAAGAGCACAAAAGTGATTGCAAACATAAATGCATCACAAAATCTACGGTGGCTGAACAGACTGGTTTAACTGGACATAAGATGGACTTTGACAATGCTCGGGTACTCGCCAGAGTGCCTCATTACTTCCCTCGTATCATACGTGAAGCAATTGAAATTGAAAAACAACCTAACAACATAAACAGGGATGATGGTTTTAGACTCAGTAAAGCTTAGACTCCAGTAGTTTATCCTCTAAGGCTCCTGCGCATCATCGATCACACGATCATGCTCCACCGGATCCGTCTTTGCCCAATGGTGACAGCCAACCAGAACTCCGTCGTTCTGCCCGACTGACTCAAAGAGGTTTAAATACCTCCGCTTCCCGGATTTGAGTTCAGTGTTCTATTCACTCTGAAGATGCAAGCTGTAATGTCTTGCGAAACGTTAGTTTGTATGGGTTCACAAACAGCTAACAGGCATAAGCCGATTAAGTATTATTGTCCTGGCAAACAAAATACATCAAGATCAAATCCTTGTCCGCCCCAAAGTTTGATTAATATAAGCGCACGGCCCTGTTTAGGCAGGCAGGGCCTATGAACAAATATGGCTCAAACTTCTAGAGCAAATGCTTGTAAAGGCAGACTAGCTGCAGGTCGGTCCTTACCTGATAATACTGGGTGTAGTTCCGAAATGACGACAAGGTCTAAGCCGAAAGTAAATTGTAATATTGACAGTTCGAGAAACCGGGAAAGCCTCAAAGAATAAATTTTTAATCTTGTTAATTATATCATTTTAAACTTTTTGTTTGATAAATTAGACGAAAAAACAAAATAGATTGTTGGGGAGAGTCGGACAAATTGGACCAGTTAGTACTTTTTATTTTTTTCTTGTGTATAGGTCCACCAAGTTGCTTATCATTACAAACTTTCACCACATAATGTTCACAAAGGACAGGAAAAATTTCATGACGTTACTATCATGTTGTAATTGACTACACATTTTTCTCATAAACTTTGCAAACAAGACTAGTTTGGTAAATTGGACCGCACCTAGTGGTTAACAAAAGTAGGTAGTACTTATCTGGTTTATCTGGAGATTACTTCTTCATGGTGTAGTATGATGCTCAGTGTCATTTCTGTGACAAATAAAGCTGCTATAATAAACACAAATCCATTTATTGAAAATTAATTTAAAAAAATAACAAAGAAAAGTACAATAGGGAAATAAAAAAAACTTAAAGAACAGTCTTAACATCAACAGTTAAAATACTTAACGTATGTCTAAACGATCAAAATTAATTAGAAAGTTAGTATTGAATTTTGACGCTTGGTACCACCAAGTGTGAGTGGTTTCAGCAGCATTTGAATATTATAGCGTTTTGTTACTAGAGGAAAGACAAATCCGTGTCTATGTTTTGAAGACTTTTTTAAATAGATCACCCAACAATCCAATGATCCTTCTATGGGAGTGTCCACTTGTGCGACATAATAACCTTTTTTATTCTTGTCATTTCGCAGAGCCACCAATACAAAATCTCCCTTGCTAAGTTTGGCCACATTCCCATCTTCCTCTGGTGGTAGCTCTTCTTCGCCGACAAAGTCGTCCCCTCCAGATGAATCTGCCAGTGAGCTTATGTTGCCTGGTTTTTCATCACTGCTGCTGCTGGAAATCTCATACTTAGCCTTCTTTTGGCTTTTCTTTCCTGACCCAACTTTTCTCTTTGGTTGATCGTAATGTCAGTTCCAAAATTCAATATTTTCTGAATTTTTTAGGAACCGCTTTCTTCTTTGATTCTAAGTCAGTTTTGTATGGCGTACTAGTAAGGACTTCGGCGTCCTGATGATAAACAGCTTTTGTGTTAGAGGCGATACTTCAGTTAGGTCTTGAAGAAATGTCAGTGATGATGATACTGAAGGGCGGGGAGATTCTGTAGGTACCAAAGGAACGCTTGGTTGCAAAGCTTTGGCAGCAGAAGAAAATGATTCGTTGAAGACAAGACGATCAACTGGCCAAATACCGCTGCCCTTGAAGCAACTTCAGCCGTACGCACAGTAGCCGCCCTTCTATATGCTTACCCAGCAACGCAGAAACTTGAAATTGTGAAATAGTTTTTCCTGGATTGTTTCTTAACCATTTTTCTTGAAATTCAATATAGTACAGCCCCAGTGGCCTAAAGGACACATCTAAAGGCTGTAGTCTGTGTGTAGTGTGGCTGGGGAGTTGGAGAACAATGATGCCGTGGTTCCTTGCATACTCGATGGTGGCGAGATTTTTGCTGTGAGTGGTGTACCCATCTAGGAGCAACAAGACAGGATCATCCTTAGATGAGAACAGTGGTGAACCCTGATTCGTCAACGTTGTATATTTTACTCCAGGTAATTTTTTTCATCCACCAAGCCTTCCAAAATCATAAAAAACTTATTTACCCTTTCCTCAGTGAATCCTTTTACTCTCTGCATGGAGGTCGCCTCGGGTTGGCGCAGTGACAGCGTTTCGTGTCGCGTCAGAAACCCATAGTACCACGCTTTTCCTGCCATTTCCTGATCTCTGTTAAAATTGTGTTGTACACCGTGCTTCTCTGCTATTGCAAAAGCTAATGTTCTGACAACATTAATAGTGAGACCAAACATCCTTTCTTCAAATTGAAGAGTGTGTGCAGCGAGCTCCTTTTCCATAGCAGCAGAGAACACGGGCATTCTTCCAAGAGCTCTGATTTTATTTCTTTTATTTTTTCCTCAGCATGTCTTTTGAGGATTGCTTTTGGCACTTCATATCGACGAGCTGCTGCGGTAAGTCTAATCCTTTTCTCTGACACAGCCTGTACTACTAGTTCCAATTGCTGCTGAGTCCACTTACCGTAATAGCCTCTTTTGGACATTTTCTATAATAAAATACAAAAAATAATTGCAGTTTGGTTAATTGGACTATGTTACGGGCCAATCAAGCTTTTCCGACGACCCGTAACCAGATAGATGGAAAAGGCCTCCAGCTTAGCTCAGAGGAGTATACGCTATAAGTTTGGATTACATATTTTTAATGTTCTTGAACGTTCAGAAAAAAAAACTCGCCGCCACTGGTGCAACGGGATTTACGTTCTTTCATACAGCACGTACAGTTAATTGCAAAATGTTTCGTACGGCTCTAAAAAAAAGTAGGCTGAATTTGTCCAATTTTAGCATTTTGAGTTGTACTGAATGTCGGAATTGCATCTGAATTGATTACCATGACATATTTCAGTAGCGTTTTTTTTTGATTTTATTGGATTGCCTTTTCATCGTTGGATAGCATGTGGTGCGGCATTTTCAACGTTCACTTCTCTTGACTTTGACAGTGACAATTTCAAATTTTTAATCAATTTCGAGTCACTGCTGAAAGCCTTATTCACATAGAAAAATTTTGCCGTACGAAACATATCGCTATTAACTGTACACCAGGGACGCTGAAGTTCACAAGAATAAAACGGAATA
>JABXWE010025282.1:0-10339 GCA_014611495.1 Limonius californicus
AGCAGTAGTGTTTTATGATTGCTACCATAATCTTCACATAATATTGAGAACAATCGGGATTGCAGTGGACGTGACTTAACAAAATTAATTATTTTTACCGCCTCATCAAGAACCAATTTTAGATTTGGCGGCATTTTTTCAACCGCGAGTGATTGTCTATGCAGGATGCAATGGCTGGAACTACAATTTGCCGCTTTCATTTTTATTCGTGATACTGCTCCTGCTGTTCTACCGGTCATTGCCTTGGCTCCATCGGTACAAATATCGATGCAATCATTCCAATAGAGATGGTTTTCTTCAAAAAATATGTTAATCGTGTTAAAAATTTCTTCTCCGGTTGTGTTAGTAGGCAGCGATGAGCACATAAGCAAGTCTTCTTCGAGTGAATGTTTATATGGATATCGCACAATTACTAGCAAGATGGCCAGTCCAGCAACATCAGTCGACTCATCCATTTGCAAGACGAATTTGTTATTTTGAAGCCGTGCAACCAGTTCTTGTTCGTAGCGTTCGAAAGCGGCAATGTCTACCACACATGGTTTTATTAACTTTTCAGCGATAGTGTGCGCTTCTCCTGCTTGGGCAATGCGGTAACTAACCAAATACGACGCCTCCTTGGCCTTTTCATTCACAGTCTGAGTCGCATACGTCATAGTTTTTTGGCTTCTTAATAATTGTTCTTTTTCACGTACAAAAAATTCTTTACTCTTGTCTTTGAAGTCGGGATGCAGTTTCTAAATATCGGCGCATCTTAGCAGGTACCATCGAACTATTAGGAAGGAGTTTGCTGCACAACATACAGAGAGGTGAGCCGTTGCAATCAACAAATCCGAGGTTAATGTATGATTCGTCATACTTTCGTTTTTTCGCCTTTAGTGTGTCATTAGATGTTTTACTACTTGAACTTGAAACCATAGAACTAGAACTTGACGCCGTCATATCACCTTGATTTGAATTTGACACATCATCCAAGCGAACCACTTGTGAACCCTCCGTGGATGATTTTATTTTTATTGCAACACCTTTAAGCCAACGCTCCATTCTTCTTTAACACTAATTTGATTTGGCTAATTTTGTGACAAATAGAATCTCTTCACGCACGAAATACAAAACTTTACAACCATTACGAACAACACAAGCGAACATAAAATACTGAGCGTGGTGCGAGTAAATATTGCGGTACGTTGCTTGATTATTTAATTCTCCGCGCCAAACAATCCTCCTTTTATATTATACAACCATCGAATCATCTCGAATTCCCCAGAAACTTCGCGCAGCCAGACGATTTTCTCCGAACTACACGTCAACGAGAAGCGGCGCGACGAACCGAGGTCATTCGATTGCTTATAGTCCGGGAGCGAATGGTGGCGTATGTGTAACACTTCGATGTAATAGGCCGGGCGCTTACTTAACAATATATTAAATTTACGTATATGTACCCGTAAAACCTATAAGTAGGCGTTGCGTTTTGGCAGTTTATTTTTATCTTAGGTAACTTTATTCTTATAGGTTCCACTTTAATACATGTATTCATTTTATTATGGCTGCCGGCGGAGCCCTACCGGAGGCTTTGCGGAGCACCGGGGCTCCGCGGAGCACACTTTGAGTAACGCTGCATTAAACAATGTAAAATTTAACAACCAAATAGAAAAAAACTACACAATAAAATATTTATTTAAGTATGTGATAAATAAAATTTTTTGTATACATATAACAAATATACCAAATATTTATTAATACATTCAATTAAAAGTTTAATTACACCTTAACAGAGTACAAACAAATGTATTCTAAAGAGAATATTTGCATTGGGACTTAATTGTGATACAATTAATTTAAATATTTACCAACCAACTTTCATCAAAATTATTTAAAATACTTAAGACATTTGAACTATTGGATTGATCCTTGTTTATTGTGTGAAAACATCTACAAATTTGTATTGTGTCACAAGTAACTAAAATGTAGATGCTGTGAAATAAAATGCATTTGACTAGAACAGCAACCACTTACTATTTATTATCTTAAATTTCCAGTCTTTATGAATAACAGACAATTAAGATTTGTATGGTACTTGAAGGGGTATTTAAATTAATTGTTTAGTTACTAAACAAATATTCTTGCAGAAATCTAATTCTTCCACTGCATTTCTCTTTTTACGTTTGCTTAAAATTAACTACATATCTACAACTGAAAAAAATATCACATTAAAATAACACAAAATAAGGACAAATTAAGAGCAGCATGCACTGTTGTACAACAAAACACTGCAAACCTACTCTTTTTATGGCAGTACGTAGGTATACATACACAGCCTGTACACGGAAACAGTCTACAATTGCAAACTTTTATATTTAAATACACACAAATTTAATTAAATTAAAACAGTTGAAGTATTTTTATTACACACAATTCAATCGTATAACCAAATAATTTCACTCTTTATAAATGGAATGCTCTGTGAAGTTTTAGAGAAAAGAAAATTCTACGATGTAAACAGCTCCTAATGATAACAAAGCAAAATCAGAAAAATTTTTAATATTCCACTACAGAAAATGTTCGATTGGGTTTGAGTATTGTGAAAACAAAGATCCGCGCTGTTTGTATAATGCTGCTTTGTTTACCATTTACATTTAATTTAGGTTAGTATGATATGATGCTAATTTTTTTCGCAACATTATGTATGAAACTCTGCACATATATGACACGATCCAGAATTTTGTGAGAAATTGTTTGTAGGCATGCGCAAATAGGTCAAAATACATCAACATCTATGAGAAAACTGTTAAAATAATCATGTGACTGTGAATAATGTAGAATCCTATTAATAATTGTTTACTGTTGTTTACATAACCACGAATCTTGTTAATTTGTTGGTGTCTTGTATTATTTTTCTATGTTTTTGAGCACGTTTTTTGGTGTTTATGAGTTATAGCACCGGCGCAGCGGCGTAACCACGTACTAAACCATGTCTCTCTGCCCTGTGTGAGTATTGATGAACACCAACAATTGCTCGCTTGCGCATCAATACAACGCACATCTGAACAAAATTCTGTATATTTTAGAGCATTCATCTATGTTTTACAGAATTTAACACGCAGAATGTTGTGCGACACAACAAAGAATTTTGTAAACAAATATTAATTGATAACCTGATTTATAGAAAAACCGTGGGAATTCAAAGACATAAAAACATATACGATTTCCATAAAAAAGGTAGAAATTCGATTTATTTCCACAGAACATTCTTTTGTTCTTTCAGAGTTATACTAAACTACTACAAATTTGCTAATTGAACCAAAATGTTAGCTGTTGTAAACTGTTTCCATGAATTCTTTACATAGCAAATTCCGAGTGCAGAATTGGAAAAGTTATCATAGGGAATCCCACGTTAATTCTACTTGGCACGCATGACACGGCACATAATGTTGTACAAAATTTTAAACATACTTTTGTACAGAATTCTGCAAAACAATTACACGGAACAGAATTTCGTACAAAATTGTCTGCGAGCATGCGCAAATTACAGTGACATCTGTGAGAAAACTTTCAAAAGTAATATGAATGTCGATAATGTAGAATTCTAACAAGATTTTATAATATTAGTTTAATGCATAAGTATTTTACATGAACGCACGACAAAGCAAACAAACTGCAATAAAGAACGCGAGCGAGATAAGAGAAAGTACGTGGAGTATCGGTAGGCGGGTTAAACTCGTGGAAAACATATTCTTCTCTGCCCTCTGTGATTATTAACAAACACTAAAAATTGCTCGTTTGCGCATCGATGCGACACGACGTCGACTTTGTAGAAAATTCTGTAGGTTTTAGAACATGAATTTACAGAATTTTGTACAAAATTTTGCTGTATGACATGACACAGAATTTTGTAAAAACACTTTGAACAAAATTTAGTACAAAATTCAAAATTACCTAGTAATTCTTTTTAAAATTCGGCACCGTTGCGGATATATGGCGCTTCAAAGTTTTTCCACATCAATTCACTATAATGTAAATAACTTTTTTATTTCCTGTCCGATTTTTACAAACTTTGTTGTTTTGGAAAAACAATTGACTGCGAAAAGTAGATGAAATCTGAACCAAAGGTGAAAAATTTGTAAATTAGAGTATATCTTGAAAAAGAGATCGTTAACCTGAGGATTTTCCCAATAGAAATGACAATTTTAATACATACACCTAATTTTCAAACTTTTATACCAAAATTTACACTTCTGCGTCCACTTTTCACACATAACTGTACATTTTGTTTGAAGCTTGGGCTATTAGCTTTCCAAAACAACGAAGTTATTTACATTTTAGTGAACTGATATACATTTTTTTTTAAGATTGCTGGGTAATTTACGTTTTAAATAACCTCAGCTACACAGGGTTAAAGTTTTCTGCACATATTTAGAATCACCTTGTACATTACAATCTTTACAATTCCACACCAGGTATATTCATTAATCATTTAATAGCATAGTAAAAACAAGTAATAACCAGTCTGTTAAATGTGAGCACAGTCTCAATCAAATCATAAATTGTTTAATTTACTTTCAGCTAAAAACTCACTAAAACATTTTTTTAAATATAAGTATCACTTAGGACTCCAATCTATTTACAACTTCAATAAGTACAAACACAAGTACAGCGCTATAAACACCACATAATTAGTAGTAAAAATAGCAACATAAACATATAATTAATTTGTCATTTAACTAGAAGGTACAATAGGCCAACGTAAAATAAATAAACACATAAATATTAAAAATGCTGGACTATGTTATCTCCTGTGGGAGAAACACAAGCTTTATTTTTTAAAAACAATATGAGATAATCCCATTTCAATAGTACTAAAATTAAAATAGAGGATCTAGTGATGCATATTTGTTTCCCAAGCATAATTGTTGTATAACATACCTAACCAGGCTCTGAGTCATACAGTCTATTCACAATGGCTATTAATTCATTACAAAATTATTAATTAATTTTTTTAATTCAATTACGATGATATACTGCAGTGCATTATAATAAAAAGCTACAAATTATGTGGGATGGTACGATCTATGTCTACTTTGTTTTAATGTCATCATAGTTTAGAACACTGTAGGATATGTTGATTTTACTTCTTGATCTCTTATAGTTTTTTCTGAGGCATTTGAATCTAAAAATAATGAGATTGGGTTTGCCCATTGTTAAATCAGTTTGTGTAGGAATGTGATTTGCACTATGCAATTATACATTGTTCATAAATATGGCATTCCTTTCTTCTATCTCTAAAGACATATGAAATGCATAGAAAAATTGTTGGATAAATCACATGGAACTTGTACATATTATATCAATTGATATACACACGTACATACAGTATGACCTCTTTAATTCGAACATGCCCTAATCCGAACCTCCGGTAATCCAAATAGCAGGAATTCGCAGCCATAATCCGAACAACGCCGCTTTAATCCGAAGACTCAAGTGATTCCTGCTACATAAATGGGGGAATCCCTTGGTTTCATGTTTTCTAATATGTAATTGCTTTGTTTACTGTTCATTATACCGTTGAGCGTTACCGAGTTCAGTTTGCAACGTAAATTAGAGCAGAGACGACTGCTAAAAGGAAACAAAGAACAAGACAAGGATGTTATCCTATGGCACCACAGCCAGTTCTCTTCTCAATAAACGAAAAACGTTTAAAGTAAGTACATACCCCGAAGTTGATAAAACGGTTTATAC
This sequence comes from Limonius californicus, assembly GCA_014611495.1. Lineage (NCBI taxonomy): Eukaryota > Metazoa > Arthropoda > Insecta > Coleoptera > Elateridae > Limonius > Limonius californicus. The sequence goes on from JABXWE010025282.1 coordinate 5,734, forward strand.
CTGGTTTCTACAGGAAAGATCTAGAGGTAAAAAGATGATTGTCAATGTACATATGTATAATGTTATAATTTTGCGTGAAAAAGCACAATTCTTTTATGGCCAGACTCACAACGATGGTAATTTCAAAGCCAGTTCCGGATGGCTCGACAAATTTAAAAATAGGTACGGAATTCGACAACTTGTCAATTACAGGAGATAAATTATCAAGTGATGAGGCAGCTGTTGAGCAATTTAAAAACGCTCTTCGAAATAAAATTGCGGAAATGCAGTTGTGTTCTGATCAAATCTACTATGCAGACGAAAGCGGACTTTTCTGGAAATTACTTCCTCAAAGAACACTTGCTCACCAAGCTGAAGCACCAGCTCCAGGTAGAAAAATGAGCAAAGAACGACTTACATTTATGCCATGCTGTAATGCTTCTGGGACGCATAAAATGAGATTGTTTGTGTTGGGCAAATCTCAAAAGCCACGGGCCTTTGGAAGTGAACCTCTGCCGGTGTGGTACCAAGGACAGAAAAAAGCCTGAACTACCGGAGAAATTTTTAAGGACAGGTTTTATACGGAATTTGTTCCGGCAGTTCGAAATAGAATGAAACAGCTGAATTTAGAGGCCAAGGCACTTTTAATTTTAGACAACTCTCCAGGATACCCTGAAGACTTATGTTCAGATGATAAGAACATCATTGTAATGTTTTTGCCGCCAAATGCAACCCCCTTAGTGCAACCGATGGACCAAAATGTGATCCAAGCGGTGAAGTTACATTACCGAAAAGGTTTCCTAAAACGGATTGTTGCTTCTGAAGGTGCAGATATTTCTGCAGAACTGCAGAAAGTTAATCTAAAAGATGCTGTAATCGGATTAGCAAAAGCATGGGAAAATGTGAGGCTAGAACTTATTCAAAAGTCTTGGAGTAAACTTCTAACATAAGTTGATGATGGTTGGAGTGAAGATGATAATCTTCCATTGTAACAGTGGAGGGATAAAATGGAGTCAGAGGGTATAGATAAACAAATAAAGGAAGTTACTGCACTGATAAATTGTTGCGACCGACACTGAACGCAGCCATTCCGTGGTCCCTGAAGATATGCTATGCGACCGACGCTGAACGCAGCTATGCCGCGTTCCCCGAAGATCCGCTCGTTCTGTTGTGGGTTTCATATAATAACGCTCTTTTCTAGTTCCGGCTTTCATAGGGGCAAGACGTTTGAAAGAGGTTTACGTTTCGAATAAAAGCAAATAAAAGCCCATGTTTATTTTGATGGACAACGGTGCACACCTCCATAACCAGGAGGTACAGACACAAAATTTTGGAAGAGTAGGTATCCAATTGTACCTGCTTTGTGGCAACGTGCAATGGAGGGTATTTTCCAAGGTATAGAAGGGCTACAAGTTTTTTTCGATGATATTAAAATATCATAGCCTGACTACAAAGCACATTTTGCCAAGTTACAAAAATTTTTTGACGTCTGTCACGAACAAGGCATAAAACTAAATAAAGTAAAATGTCAATTATTAGAGAATGAAATATTCTATCTGGGCTATAAAATTACTGCAAACGGTTAATGAAAACTCAAGGAAAAATTGAAAGCATAGTAAAAGCTAAACAACCTCTTAATGTTACTCAACTCAAGTCTGTTTTGGGAGTAGTAACATACTATAGTCGTTTTATTCCGAATATGTCGATGGTTTTGCACCCTTTATATCAATTACTAAAGAAAAACACCAAGTTTGTGTGGGACAGTAAATGTATAACTGCTTTCAACACTGTTAAGAAAGAAATAGCATCAGATAGAGTACTTGTACTTTTTGATCCTAGTAAACAGTTGATACTTGCAACTGATGCATCCAATTATGGCATAGGGGCAGTCCTGTCACATATTTTCCCAGACAATACAGAGCGGCCAATTGCATTTGTGTCTAGATCTTTATCTCAAGCAGAAAAAAATTATTCCCAAATAGACAAAGAAGCTCTCTCAATTTATTGGGGAATAAAGAAGTTTTTTAATTACCTTTATGGACGGAAGTTTATCCTACTTACTGACCACAAACCCTTAGCTTCGATTTTCGCAGCTAACGCTAGTGCCCCATGTCTTAGCGCTACAAGATTACTGCATTATGCAATATTTTTACAATGGTTTACATATTATATTAAATATAGGAAATCGGAAGCACATGCAAATGCAGATTTTTGCTCCCGATTTCCAAATGAAAGTTGCACCAATATCATAGATGAACCAGCAGTTTTTCAAATAAGCCAAATTAATACAATTATTGATTCAAAAATAATCGCTCGGGAAAGCAAGGACGATCCTGAAATGACTCCATTATTTAAAAAAATACATGGCAAGGGGAATGAAACAGGAGAATATACCATAGAACAGGGGTGTATTTTAAAGGGCATCAGAGTAGTTATTCCAACTAAACTAAGGGCTGAAATACTTAAAAAGTTACACAGGGGACATTTAGGGGTAGGAAAAATGAAGGGATTGGCTAGAAGTTACGTTGTCTGGAAAAACTTAGACAAGGATATAGCAGAAATTGTCAGGAATGCGCATTGCAACAGAAACAAATAACGAACGTCAAATATCACCCATGGGAAACACCAAAGGGCGTGTGGGAGAGAGTGCACATAGACTTTGCCGGACCTTTTCAAGGGTATTACTTTCTGATTATTGTAGACGCGTTTTCAAAGTGGCCAGAGGTCTATGTTATGAAAGATATTAAAACATCGAGTACCATAGAAAACTTAAGGGAGTGTTTTGCTCGTTATGGACTACCAATTACTCTGGTATCAGATAATGGTCCTCAATTTACATCAACTGAGTTTAAACAGTTTATTGTTGATAACGGCATAATGCACACTACCTCAGCTCCATATTATCCAGCGTCCAGCGGAACGCTATGTTCAGACGCTTAAAACTGCACTGAAGTCCGTGGAGAATATGGTAGGCGTAAGCATGAGGGCTAAAATTAGTAACTTCCTCATGCAGTACCGTAAGGCGCCTCACGCCACCACAAAACTATCACCAGCAACAGTATTCCTAAATCGAAACATCAGGTCACGAATTGACTTTGTTGTGCCGTTCCCGGAACCACCTTTGGAGAAGTCACCCAAATTGGGGCCGTTTAGAATCAATCAGTCGGTGCAATTCAGATTGTACCAGGGTACCCAAAAATGGAACGATGGAATAAAAAATGACGGAATGCAAGAATTCTCCAAGCGGACAAACAAAATGGAAGAAACAATTATAGTCAAGCCCGTAACTGGTGTATCGTACGCCGAAGTTATCAGAAGCATGAAGGAGAGGGTAGATACGGCAGGAGTGGTAATCGATAGGATTAACAGGACCAAAGATGGAAGTGTCCAGGTGAAAATAAAAGGTAGAGAGGAAAGCAAGAGGCAAGAATTCAAAAAATCTATGGTGTCAGAGATGGCAAAAATGGCTGAAGTAAAGATAAGACAGAAGAAGAAAGCGATAATGCTACTGGACATAGATGAAAACACGGAGGAACAGGAAGTGCTAAAGGTAATAGGAATAGCACTACAAAACACTAGTAACCTGAAAGATGAGGTTCAGCTCAGGCTGGCCAAAAAAGCGAACGATGCAGGAGTTAAATACGCTTTTGCAACGCTCGAGGAAGGCATGGCCAATCGAATCCTAGGGAAAAAGAGGATTGGCGAAGGATGGAATAGGTGGAGAGTGAGGGAAGTTGATGAACCGCCAAAGTGTTACAACTGTAACAGAATAGGGCATATTGCCAAAGAATGTAGAACAAAAGATGCTAAGGATAAATGTTACAATTGTGGGGAGATTGGGCACAAAAGGTCAGAGTGTACACGGGAAGAAAGGTGCCACCTATGCAATGAAAACGGACACAAGGGGGATTCGATGAGGTGCCCAGAATATAAACGCCTAGTGCGGATGCAGCAGGAGAAACGACGGCGGATACAATCCACACAATAAAAATTTTACAAGTAAACATAGATAGGGGTAAAAGGGCAGCGGACCTACTAAGACAGAACTGTGCTGCGGGGGATATTGACTTGGCCCTCGTAGCAGAACCTAATAAATATATGACTAGGAACAACGCCAAGTGGATCCTGGACCGGAATGAGGATGCAGCATTTTACATACCGCAAAGTATAGTTGTAGATCAAATGGGAGCGGATGATGGATTCGTATGGATAACGATGGATAAACTGACGGTGATATCATGCTACATCTCACCGAATGTGGCAATGGAACGATTCGAGCAATTTCTAACGAACATAGGCCAAATTATTAGGACTGCCGAGGAAGTGATATTGGGAGGCGATTTTAATGCCAAAGCATATGCGTGGGGCTCGCCCGTCGAAGATCTGAGGGGGAATATCCTGGTTGAGTGGATAATACAACATGACCTCAATGTGCTGAATCAAGGTGACACTCCCACCTTCCGGAGAAACGACTCGAAGTCCTATATAGATGTAACCATGTGCTCTGAGAATATCCGCAGAAAAGTAGGGAAATGGCAAGTGGAAGATACGGAAAACTTAAGCATGCATAACAACATACTGTTCGAGATAGCAGACATAAATATACGACAGCAGAGGCGGCAAATGC
>JABXWE010025283.1:0-18232 GCA_014611495.1 Limonius californicus
TTTTCTATAGCGTCTTAATTTCTGGAAGTCCCGATGTACGACTTTTTGCCTAATTAAATTTTATTTGAGATTAGGAAAACGTTCTGGAGATTACGATAAGACAATGATTTCTGGCTATAACCAACTCACCAGTTGATGGACTCTGGCTTATCCCAAAACAAATCTTCTTTACCGGAGTAAATTCTGGAATGGAAAATATAATTTCCTGGAGACTTTTTCCCTGCAACAATAGGAACAGCTCCTATGTGAAGTGAAGTACAAAGCGAAAAACTAATTTCCAATCGACCAACGATTTCAATAAAACTTCACAATTCACGCTAAACGTCCGGCAAAGTTGACTATATTTTACCCACTGACCTAATTACGGGAAACTGCCTTTTCGAACCTCCAATCCCTCCCCGCATAATTTTGAACTCCAACTCGTACTGCGTCGCTTACCTGAACGAACTTCGAAATTTAGGCGCGAGAACATTACAAGATATCTCATTTTATAACGTAAATTAAACTTAGTATGACTTATACATTAATTTGTCATGAATTTTACGGGGTATACTAAGTCGATGTTATTTAGATCTTCTAGCTCAAAAGACTCGACCATCATAAATTATAAGAATATTAAGCCAGAGTTGCGTAGTAAGGGATGACTTTGAAGAAGGCTCTAATGTGATAGATATTTACCATCCAAATCTCAAATCTACATTTCATTAAATAATCAAATGTTTTTAATAGTAATTCGCTAATTTTTTGAGCATTGTATTCGTACATTTTCATATCACAACTAAACTGCAATTTAGAAAAATATTTTTATATTATTTGTTTTTAGTATGATATTACTAACTGGGGATTCTATTTATGTATGGTTAGTTTAGTTGTTGCTATATTTGGTTTTATAGCTATATTGGTGGCTATGTTGACAGGTAGCAAAATTATGTTCCTTATTTACGCCGGAGCAATTGCTCTCCTGTTCTCTGTGGTAATTATTATATTATTTTACAAAAAATGAGATATCAAACATCTTTTTCTTTTTTAGTATCTGATGTACGACACCCAGATGATCATGGGTGGCCGACGAGTAGAATTGTCACCAGAAGAATATATTTTCGGAGCTCTCTGTTTATATGTAGATATAATGGAAATATTTTGGGCCATACTGACACTTCTTGGATCTTCAAGATAAGTACCATTGATTAATTTTACACAGCCCAACAACACCTTGTATTTATACTTATCGAATATACCTATATGTGACAGTCGTAATAATTACTTTTTTATGATGATCGTATTTTGTTGTTGAGATCTAAGACGCAGATTTCCAAGCATCTGTTTGCATACGGCGATATGTGTACACCATAACTACGATTTTTGCCTGTCTGGGGTGATTGATTTGAAAGAGCGAGATCGAGGACGCGGATTTTCAAGCATCTGTAAACACTGCAGCCATCATTAACTTGTTGTACACCTTAACTAAGAATTTTGATGTAATCTAACTAAAAACGACCGTCTAAATAAAACGTTTAAGCGTCTAGAAAATGTTTAAGAAGCCAGCAGTGAATAGAAGTGTGTGAATCAATATCCATTATGTCGGTCGTTGCTCCTACTAAGAAGCCAGCAGTGAATAGAAGTGTGTGAATCAATATCCATTATTTCGGTCTTGCTGCTACAATTTGATCTGTACCTTCATCGGCCGACCACTGTGTCTTAACGATATTACCATTTTCACGAATATTTGCCAGAGGCATTTTGAAAGTTTCGTACAAAAGTAACATTTGGAAACTCATCGCGGAATTTATCGGGGCAGTTTTTAATAGATCATTTTCAAATTCTAGCAACTTGTATCATTTCGGAAGCAACTTTCAATCTTGAATGGTTTTTGTTCAAGCGTCAAAATTATTTTATACCTTAAAATAATTATGTGACACAATCAAGAGTTAGTTTTGCTCTGAAAAGAACGTTTCTGGAAAAAAACCACACCAACTGCAAACAGATAACGGCTCCCGAAATAGTGACACCTTGCGTACGTGCGAGTAGCGTACAAGGCAAATTTCTTGCCATTTGTGTACAGAGTTAGCTCGTGTATTTTCGGGTAGGACTAATCAGTACCAGTTAATATTAAGTGTCATTCTATTGTAAAGGAAATTACTGTACTACTTTTGGGTAGGACTAATCAGTGCCAGTTAATATTAAATGCCATTTTATTGTAAAGAAAATTACTGTACTAGCTTCGTCTTTTAATAGTAGGACAAGTTTTTTAATCTTCGGACTGTCTTTACTTATTAATGTATTTATTTTGTTATCCCAGCCCCATACTGTATTATTAGTTCTATAGTGTTTTCCATGATAATTCTACATCGTCATTGGAATTGTAGCGTTTTCTAACCAGTGGTTTACAAAATAATCATAAAAGTTCTGAAATTTCCGAAGATCCGAAGAATTTTCTTCAATAGATAACCAACCATCATCGATGTTCTCAGCAGGATGCTATGTCAATAAGGCGCACATTCGAAGACCAATCCCAGTTCTTGATATTTTCTCCAGAGTTATTGGTTAAAGTGAAAATTACATCCCTTATATTAACGCATGGAAATATCTTCTCCAAAGCAATTATGGCGCTTGTTCGAAGTCTACAGGGTGTTCCAAAAATGACGCACCATATACCCAAGACGCGACAAACCATGTCAAAATAAGCAACTTTGTTAAATGCAAAAAATGTCTCAGGGGCCCCGTTGATGAGATATGGGGGTCCAAAGTGGGCACGTTGAAAATGAAAAGTAGAAGTATATTTTATAAATTTTTATATTCAAAATATTGCAAACCCAGTATAATCTTGTAAAAATAAATTTATTTTTCCAAAAGTTGTAAGAGTTTTTAGTTACAATTTTTTGAATGTTACAAAAATAATAAAATTGTGAAATAAAATGAAGCTGGCAACATACCAGATTGATAATTTGCAAAAATTATTAATCAAATGTGTTTTGTGCCAAATGATTTAATGTCACTTTAACGACAAAATGTAAAGACCATTTGTAATGTTTACTAATAACGAATATTGTGACATGTACCTCATTCTTGGTGAATGCAATGGAAACTTAAGAAATGCTGCTCTAGAATATTCGTTGCGTTATCCCAATCGTCGTCATCCCGATAAAAACGTTTTTCACCGGCTTGACCAACGTATGCGGGAAACTGGTCGTGTTGAATTAAATTACAACCACGGTGGGTGACCACGCACAACCAGGACTGCTCAATTAGAAGATGATGTTCTTGCAGCCGTGGAAAATCAACCAGGTATGAGCATACGCGGAATAGCCCAAGAGCTTGGAATAAATTGCAGTTTAGTGCATAGAATTTTAAAAGGGGAGAATTATCACCCTTTTCATTATTCAAAAGTTCATGCTCTACAAGAAAACGACTTTCTGCAAAGAACGAATTTTAGCCAGTGGCTGCTACAGCAAATTGAAGCAGATGAAGACTTTACAAAAAAAGTATTATGGACGGACGAAGCAACTTTTACTCGAGAAGGGATATTTAACCAGCACAACAATCATTACTGGGCAGTTGAAAACCCCAATGTATTTCACATAAGAGGTTTCCAGCAACGGTTTGCGCTAAATGTTTGGGCAGGCATATTAGGTACCCACATCATTGGACCATTCTTTTTACCCCATCGAATAGACGGCAACAATTTTCTCCACTTTTTAAACCACGGTCTACAAGAAATGTTAGAAAATATACCTTTGGCGGCAATACAAAATTTAATGTGGTTTCAAATGGATGGTGCGCCGCCACATTATACTGGTTTAGTCAGAGAATGGATGGATGAAAATTACCCTGATCACTGGATTGGACGCAGAGGTCCTGTCCCATGGCCTCCGCGCAGTCCAGATGTAACACCTTTAGATTTTTTTCTATGGGGTCACATGAAAAACATTGTCTACAGCACAGCACCAGCAAATGAACAAGAGCTACGCAATAGAATAACTGCCGCTGCTGCTACGGTAACACCAGAGATGTTGAACCGGGTACATAGCAATATTAGAAGAAGAGCAAATGCTTGCTTAGCTGCAAATGGGCAAAATTTTGAACATTTGCTATAATAATATTTTTTATGCTTTTAGCTGTAATTGTTGCTTTCTTGAATTTTGTATTGTTTCCATAGTTTCATAAAATGATTAAAATACTTTAATTCCTTTCGTTTTAGTTTTACGTTTAACAGTGTTGCCAATTTTTTTAAATTTTAACTGCTTATAACTTTTAATCGGGCCATTATATTACATTTGCAGTCAAACATATTAACTTATTTAGACACGCTCTGGCTCCTTTTGGATATATGGTGCGTCATTTTTGGAACACCCTGTATTGCCAACATTTGAAGATTGTAGTTTACGGTATTGAATATAATTGGCAGAAAATGTTTACTGCTGCTGTTTAACGTCCCATATGCGAAAAACGGTTTACATTTGGAAGGGCTCTTTTTCCTTCAGCACTTGTAAACACCAGATTTCTTTCACCGTTTACATGGTCGGTAAACAAAAAATTAGATCCATCTTCCATTCGTAAAATATTCTGTGGTAAGTTGGTTCATCTGTATGACCCTTCTCGTTTCGCCTGGCAGTTGACTTTACTGAATGCAATAATGGAACTTAGCTATTCAGTTTTACCTGAAAGTACCTACTCGAGCTAACCCTGTATGCAAGCAAGCGGCACGGAGTTTGCTTTGTACACAACTGGCACGTACGCCAGTGGGATGATACCCGACACACAAATCACAGCAAAAGCAAAATAAAAACTGTCAATATGACTGAACTGGCCACGGTGGTCTAGTGGCACTTGCCTATAGATCCAACAAACGTGGGTTTGAATCCGGACGAGGTCGGTGATATTTTTGTAAGCGGGGAAAAATCTGAAAGTGGGCCTTCTGTCGGATAAGAAGTAAACCCGTAGGTACGGTGCCACTGCGATGTGTGACGTGTTAAAAAACTGCTGGCGATGGAACTACTTCAGATTCATAGTGGGGGTGTACAATAGATCAAAGTGCCTACGTGCAAATACATGCTAGAAAACCCGCGTCATAAATCTCGCTCAAAAAAAATCAGCAACTATACCGATTTCAACAATTAATTGAATAGATAATGATTATTGTAGCATGCATTTTTGTTTTTTCAAATTCCAATGTTAAGCGAAAACGGATACATGTTTTACGTATTACATATCAAGCGCGCTCTTTCAGCCCAACCAAACCAGACAAAACCGCTTCATCCATTTTGTAAAAATGTATCTTAAAATATTTACAATGAAAGTAGATATTACATTTTGGATTCTCTATACAGTTAAACTTCTGTTACACACACCTAGTGCATTGGCTATTTTGTTAGTTATGGAGATAACGTAGAACTAAATATTTAGTCAATACTAAATAGTCATTTCCAAGGCCGTATCCAGCTCAAAAAGGAAAGGGGGACAGCTTTCTGAATCCAACTTATATCATGGGGGAAGGGGGACCATGGGAGGTGGCATGCAATAATACACAATTACAGTAGAAAAACACTATTTATTAATAAAATTAATTTTTGAATTGTAGTTTACGAGGATTAGTTGCAAATTTTCTAACTACAGCTTGTGACCCTTGTGTGAATGTAACTTAACTGCATCGACTCTAACCGAAATGCACGTGCTCTTATATATGTACGAGGTAAATAACTTCTGGAATATTCTCATTATTGATGCGTCGTGAAATGAGACGAGATTATTCTAGAAAGCTCCTTGTTGCCACGAGCTAACTATACACCCATCTGTGAGAAATCATAAGAACTACAACCGGTACATGTATAATTCACGTACAGGTTCTAGTTTTTATGACTTTTAACAAATGGCGCGAGGGTCTCTGTTTCGTAATTAGTTTCTTTCAAAATGTTGATATACCAACAAGCAACCTATTAATCAATTTTTGAAAATTTGTTGTTTGTATATTTTTTGTTTTATTTTAAATTTTTTCCACCTTGGAAGGGGAGACGGCTCCCCCCCCCCCCCATACGTCCTTTGTCTTTTCTATCAATTTTTATAGTTTTAATAAAATAACACAATTCCGAAAATTAACTAAAAATTAAGTAACTTGGTAACTTTATGTTTTTGGTTACTGTGTGTTGAATGACATGACAGAAATCTTATAGCCTTCTAGATTTCAAGCTGATTTCAACTTTTTTATTTCTTATGTCCGCAATTATCACACCATTCAATAAACAAAAAAAAATAGCGTTTCAAATTGCTCACCAACCTAACTTCATTCTTCCAAAAAAAAACTTGTTGAAATTTGAAAATTAGTGTAAATAATTCATATAATCGTGTAGGCTTTGAAAGACAATTGAAACAATAATTAAAGTGAGAGATTGTATTGCTAATTGTCACTCAAATGCTTAAAAAGTTTTATTGGTCTAACGATAACAAGATGACAAATTCAAAACACTATGATTATTTAATTTGTTCAAAGTGCGTGCCGGTATTTATGATGCAGAGGTTAGTCCTCAAAATTAATTCATCACCCAGCCATATTTTCTTCGACGAGTAATTTTAAAGACAATTTTGTACGTTTTAATGCTAATATTTTTAACAAGAAAATATTTACCTTCACATAGACAAGATCCTGAGCAAATGTAAATCAGTAAAACAATATTAATGTCGAAATTAGTGGCGTAACTACAAATTTCAGGCCCCTGGCGCATTTTTATGATGGGCCCTATACCCTACAGAACATGTAAATTTACACGAATTCCCCGACATAAATTTTTCTATAACGTTGTATGTTTCTCAAGTCTTCTCACTATCAATAGTAACCGTCGTTTTTACAATTTTTATGCTTGTAACAATGCCCTTGTATTGGGAATGCAGGGATTTAAAATACGAGGCTTGTTCAACTCAAACCCATCTTTGATCAACTTAGCCTTGAAAACAAATGCAATAATTCAAATGAGGTTTGTTCATGTTAGCAGTGTTTGTAAGCAACACATTAATAAGTTTCTGGCGTTTGAATTTGAATCTGTCTTTTAAAACTTCGATTTTGAAATGGCGTTTGTTGTTGAAAATCCGCCCAAGTTTATTCAGCGTGCGGTCCTACAATTTTTATGCGCTGAGGGTGTACAACCATTGCAGATTCATATGCGAATGCAAGCAGTTTATAGAAATGCATGTATTGCGTACCCAACTGTGAAGGAATGGTACCGAAAATTTAAGAATGGAAAAGAGGGGACTATGGATGAGCCACGACCAGGTGCACGGTGTACTGCATTAACAGAAAACAATATGGCATGTGTGAAAGGCCTTATTAGAGAAACTCGTCGAATTTCAACTAGAGAAGTTTCAGAAATTGTTGGTGCGAGTGTAGGATCTATCCATAGTATGTGTATTGTTCGTGATCTGGGTTACAGCAAAGTCTGTTCGCAATGGATTCCTCGTCTCTCGTCTAATAAACAAAAATGCTGGCGAATGGGCTTAACTCTGCAACACCTCACAGACTATAGGCAAAATGATGATTACTTTCTTCTGTCAATAGTTGCTGATGACGAAACTTGGTGACATTACTACGAGCCATCTAGTAAGTTATCGCCGATGTAGTGGAAACATTCAGGTTCACTACCACCGAAGAAGTTTAAAGCGCTACCTTCTGCGGGCAAGATGATGACATTTTTTTTCGACGATGAAGGACCCTTGTTGATAGAGTTTAAGTAACATGGAGCAAATGTCAATGAAAATCTGTACTATGAAACTTCGAACAAGCTTCATCAAGCAAGAAGACGGAAAAGTATTTTTGGACCGCTGAAAAAGGCGTTAAAACGTCAGCATTTTGAGTCTGACGCAGAAGTACAGATAGCTGTGGAAGACTTCTTCTATCAGCAGCCACAAGAATTCTATGAGCAGGGCATACGTTGGTTAGTAAAACAATGGGATAGGTGCCTTAACTGTGACGGTAATTATTTGCAACTAAATTGTTGAATACATTTTTTATAAAGCAAAGATGAGTTTCAATTGAACACACCTCGTATATACAGCATATACATTTTTATTCGAATTTTTTAATTAAGAATACAATAATGATTATAAAAGAAGAAACATAACTGGAAAATTTTGACAGGTTTAACAAAAACATAAAGTTGTTGGCCGTAAAAGCTACCAACTTTTTTCTCATCATAAAAGTAATTGTCAATATCTACTTTTGAACAATCAAAAAAATGAAACGCTAATGATGTGATTTCATTTTTTGTAGCTTTCATTTCTGCAAAGCTTTCGATTACTTCGTCAAAGTTCAATTTTCGGACCAAAGACTATTTAATTAACAGTGCAGCTACACCGCGCAACCAAATTATTTTCAATTTTAAAGTCTGTCTGTCTGGCATACTGGCCGAAGAATTATAAAAATAGCTAAATAAAAAAATCCAATTTGGTGGATTGAAAATTATAAATGCTTTTGAAGAATGGCGGTTCGTCCATCAGCACATGAACTTGTTGTTAGCTGCTGCGGGGCCCCTAGAAGTTGGGGGCATTTTTTGAGCCCAGCCACCCTATAGTTAGTCGAAATCCAACAATTTTTATAATAATTCTCGAAAAAAATTAAATCTTTATTGTATGTTAAATTGGGCGTGGGATTTCCAAGCCAGTAATATAATGAGCGATTTTCTAAGACCACTGATAAAACTCACGAGAAGGAATGTAAGTCAAAACAAACCTTGACAACGATTTTGTTAAGTTAGTCCTGCAAAAGAGGTGGTTAATGTTATAGGTTAAAAATACATTAAACATACACAGGATGTAAAAATCTTACGTATAATTAGATGATATTAGAATGAAACAGCTATATGACTTATAAGGGTTAATTTTGGCGGGGGTGGGGGATGGTTTTCATGATATCCTTTTTGCTTTTCATTGGTGTTTAAATGTTAGTCCAATATTCGAAAAGATTAGACAATTTCAGGTAAAAAAGGTACTTTTGTTTTCCATATATGTATTTGAACTGAAATGTTTTAGTGCACTTGTAAAGGAAAAATTAATTTTATCGCAATAATTTTATTTTCATTAAATAAATACGGAGATAAAAGGGCATTTTTGTTAAAATTAAATACAAACATGTTATTTCTAAGTGCAATGTAATGGTGGTAGAATAAAATCATTCATGACTAATTAAGGTAGTTTTCATAGGGTAGACGAGGGAATTTAAAGAAAAATATTATTTACTTTGGTAAGCTTATTGAAAGAATTGGACACATTTAGCTAAAAAATTCTTGCTTTTCTCATTTGGAGATCTGTCTAATTTAAAATATGTAGTAATAGTAATATGTAATGTCTGAAAAAATAAAGGTTGACCTTGAAGATTTTTATTAATAAATAAATAATTGTTTGTTAAACCTTCACAATAGGTGTTCCATATGACCCCCATTCATTTCTAAACACACTTCTCGTCGTCTCCACGAATTATGTTATCCGATTGTACAATTTGCTCTAAAATTTTATGTTTATTTAATAAACGTGGCGTTAAAAGAGCATTTATTTTAAAGTCTAGTACAAATCTACATACTTTGATTAAGAAAACGTACTTTCTACAATTAAATAAGTAATAAGAATTTTTATCTTCGCCAGTTTAACTTTGTTCGACTGAAATACCTACTTATTTATTCGCTATTAAATTTAACAGCCTTTAAATAATGTTTCTGGGGGACGTTGGGTGGGACGAACAGGACCTAACGCTTGGCCTCCAAGAGAGCCAGATCTCAATCTCCTAGGCTTTAACTTGTGGAGTCATCTGGAAGCTGAAAGACATCGTTTGTTTGGATCCAAATATGTTCGGATAAGAAATATTTCACGAAGATTCGCGGAGACGACGAACAGAAATATGTTTAACAATGAATTCCATATTATGGAACACCTATTGTGAAGGTTTAACAAAAATTAAATGAATGAAAATCTTCAAGTTCTTTTTACACATTAAAACTTTTTTAATGACTTTAAAAATAGAGAGATCTGCAAATTAATAACGTAGCTATTTTTTACCTACAATCTGACCAAAATATGTAATATTTTTTATACTTTTTTTCCCCTATCGAAACATTCTAAATCGCGAATGGTTTTATTCTACCACCATAACATTGCACTTAGAAATTAACGTGTTTGTACTAAATTTTAATAGAAATGCACTTCTATCACCGTATTTATTTAATAAACATTATTGCTATAAAATTAATTTTTCTTTGACTGGTACGCTAAAACATTTCACTTCAAATATCTGGAAAACGGTTGAGTACCTTTTTTACCTAAAATTGCCCAAACTTTTCGAATATTGGACTAACTTTTAAAAACCATTGAAAAGAAAAAATTTATCATGAAATCCACCAACCACCCCGCCAAAACTACCCCTTATGAGTTGTATGGTAATTTCATTCTACCCTCATACCGAGGGCAGCCCACAGAACATATCCAAGGGGGCAGCCTTTTAAGTTTTTACAAATGACCACTAGGTGGCGCTATTGAAATGTTTCATTACTATTTTCGTAAAATTTGACATTTGTTATTGTGAAAACAGTGGCAGCTTAGAAATTGATCGAGTAGTTTGTTTACAGTGAGCGCTTAAAAAAGCAATTTTGTGAAAAAATGGAAATTTCACATGAAGGTTATCGTTGGATGATTTTTTACGATTTGTGTAAAGGCTTAACTCAACAAAAATGCAAAGAATCGCTTCGTTCAACTTTTGGTAATAAAGCACCATCAGAAAATACTGTTTACAATTGGTTTGCAGAATTTCGTCGCGATCGTGCATCCGTCAGTGATGAACTTCGTGTAGGTCGACCAAAATCGGTTGTTATTCGAAAAAACATCGATGCTGTGCGCAACATAATTGAAGAAGGTCGGCATGTGATTTACAGTGAGATAGAGGCATCCTCAGGCATATCGAAGACTCCAGTAAATTCGATTTTGCATGAACATTTAGCTGTGAAAAAGATCTGCTCCCGATGGATTCCGCATAATTTGACCGAAGCTCTAAAAAATGTTCGTGTTAATTGGTGTAAGGAAATGCTCAAAAAAATCGACCGAGGAATTGCAAAATCCGTATACAACATTGTAACAGGTGACGAAACTTGGATATATTCATATGAACCGGAAACTAAGCAACACTGTTTGGGTATTCCAAGATGAACCAAATCCCACAGAAGTTGTTCGTTCAGGAGGCACTTCCAAGAAAATGATCGCTTGTTTCTTCGGTTGTACTGGATATGCCGCAACCATTCCTTTAGAGAATCGAAGAACAGTTAACGCTGAATGGTATACAACAATTTGTTTACCAGAAGTCATCGATGAAATCAGAAAATATAACCGAAAATATCGCATAATTCTTCATCATGACCATCACGCAGTACGTCAAACAATTGATTATTTGAAGGAGAGAAACATCGAATTAATGTCTCACTGCCCGTATTCACCTGATTTATCGCCTAACGACTTCTTTGTGTTCCCGAATGTCAAACAAAACAGTGCGTGGGCAGCGACTTTCGTCACCTCAAGAAGCTGTTGAAGCCTTCAAAAACCATGTTTTTGAGATACCAACTTCAGAGTGGAAAAAATGTTTCGAGAATTGGTTTGAATGCATGCAAATGTGTATAAAATTTAAAGGCGAATATTTTGAAAAGCAATAAAACGGTTTGTTCCAAAAAATGTTTTTCTTTCCTAGTTTTTGTAAAAACTTAAAAGGCTGCCCTCGTACAATAATGTTCGGTTATAATGAACCACTAGTGGTCACCAAACCAACTGTTCATTATAGCTGAAATTCCTTATATCCAATCATCATCATCATCATCATCTGACATGGAGCTGACTCTAAGGTCACTCCCGGATTACGCCAGGCCCAGCCCCTGCCAGTAGGTGGGAAGGAATTTATGGGATAAGGTGGGATCGGGTGGGGCATTGCATAACGTTAGCATGTCTGCAATGCATACCGCAAGAGACCGCTGCTGCAACACCAGGTAGTTAGTAAGCTACGCATCAATGGGGTTTTTGAGTATGTAACCGAGACCGTTATGCGATTATGCATTTGACCCTAATAAACTTTGGTATCAAAGTTTCAAATTGTTCGTATCGCTTATCTATCTATTATTCTAAGGTAACAGATGCCACCTATCTTAGTTTCCTAATATCTAATAACTTAATTTAACCCCAAATCGTATTATTATCCACCGCCGCCATGCGTTAATTTTCTGATAGTGGCTTGAACCCTTTTATTTTTCTTCGACTTCCTTTCCTTATTAAGATCGCTACTCCTCTCCTCGTGGAGTCGCGTTTCCTCCCGCTTAGTTGCCATGTGTAGTTTGTTGTTTCCGCTGCTCCTGTAGTTAGATTCGATTCCTGCAGGCTTGCGATATCGATCTCTCTTGTTTTCAGCGCTTCGTCGATTAGTTGCCGTTTATTTGGTTTTCTTGCCCATCTTACATAACAAGCTGCGATTTTTATATCTTCGGGGTTCTGTGTTATATCGATGCTGCAGCCTTTTTGTGTAGGCATCTATGGTACGTATCATCCGGGTGTTAGTACTGCAGTTTGTTCCTCTATTCTTTGATCTAGCATATTCAAATTTGGCGTTCCGTTCCTACTTCCTCTGTGTTCCCTGTCTTCTTTCTGACTTGTACGCTATCCTTATTTCTTTGAGTGGTTGGTTGGTGTCTACCGGAGTATGTGTGGAGGTCGGACCTGCTTCGTAGTGTAATTCTCTTGACGCTTTTAGTATTTCTGCTGCCGCTACTATTGATTCGGCTCCTCCCCAAAACCCCTCCTCCCCTAGGTCTTCTAAGTAGGCTTCGATTAGTAGTGCTCGACCGTAGGTATGTGCCAGATGATGTAAGACACGATTTTTTCTTAAGTTGAAGACTTCCTGTTTGAGCTGTTCCCGCGGGCTGTGCCCCCTGCGTTTTGATCTGCTATCGAGGTGAATAAACAGTTTCCATCTCCTGGAATTTTCAGCACCGTCAGTTTGTGTCTGTCCGTAAATACTGTTTCCTGTTTCATGGCCGGTATTGTGTTTCCTGCTTTCGATAATTGCCGTGGGTTTCCTGTTGTATAGTCTTCCGTGTGTATCTTCCTACCTTCTAATATTTCTGGTTTTGCTTGACCGCATCCCGTAATGTTAGTTATCGGACCTACCTAATTTGCGGTCTCTGAATTAAATTAAATTTTAAATAAAATTAAATTAAATTAAATTAAATAAATAAAATTAGATTAAATGAGATTAACGTTTACAAGTCATTTATTACGTTAATAGGTTAAAATTGCCTACAACAGTGCGAATTTGTGAAAACCAACTGATTTACAATGAAATGCAATAGATTTACACGCAATGAAAATCCAAAATCAAATATTACTTAATTACATGAGTCAAGATCGACGTGTTTACTACTTTTCTGCTTATTAACTACACAACACTGCGAATGTTTAAACACTGTCTGATTCTCAATGAAATACAGTAGATTTACACACAATGAATACCAAGAGTCAAATTTTACTATCTTGCATGCGATCAACATCGACTCATTTACTAAAAGTACCCCTTACTTTTCTTGGAAATTTGGCCCTAGTGGAATAGTATTGTCCTCGATTGAAATGTATGGTCTTATTCCAAGAATTCGGTTTTTAGTTGAGACGGCTTATTTGTCGGCCCGCTTTTCCATTTCCGTCCCGCATGGGTTTCTACCTGCTGTCTGCCCCTGTCCTATTCCCAAGAACCGTCCCTGAAGCCTATCTCTTGTACTAAACTTTCATGCCCTTGCCCTTGTTACACCATCCCCCATTTTGATTTCCCTGTCCCGCTTATCCACCTATGTGTTCTTACCCCGTGCTTATATATATTAGACCCGACTAAACTACAATACTAGACTACTTGATCACTTAGCTTTTCTCTACTTCTCTCCCTCGTTCTTGCTGTTTTCCCCGCTGTTTTCTTGTTGACCGCTAACCTTTCACCTTTGATCGGTCAGCCGATAGAGCAGGTGGTCGCAGGTTCGCTTGATTATTCATACACCCTGACTTCCCTCACTTGGTAATTTCCACACAGAAATAATTCTTGAGCACTTCTCGCTAAGCAATTTTGCCCGAGAGAGCCCAAAGTTCGTCCGTGTACTCGCTCGTCGCAAACGGGACTCGCTTACTTTATATAACGATTAAATTTATTTGTTTATTTTTTTTTGTATTGACACTTTTATTATTAACTGAAATAAATGAAGGGATTTACGTTTTCGAGCGCCTACCCGCACGTATATTAATTTAAATAAGGCCAAGCACTGATTTTATAATTTAACTAACACTATTCAAAATGGAAATGAAATAATCCAAGCTCTTTCGTTTTTAAGACACGCACTAAATGCGGGTATTTACCCTACAAACGCTCCTAAATACCTAGTTTGCAGTTATTTTAAACTATTAAGCCTACTAAACAACTAACACTTTTCTTTAAATAAACCAAATTAATTCACACTTACGTTTTTAGAATCGCGCGCTATATGCGGGTGTCTGTCCTATAACGTCACTAATAAGCTAATTTGTAATTATTTTTTAACTATTTAAACCACTAGCACTTTGCTTTAAAATTTGGGCTACTATTGGGAAATCGAGGGTGAACTCTGCCTCTGTAATAAATTCCCCTAACCCCGAAATTCCTTACATCCAATGAAGTAATAAATTAAAAAAATAAATGCATACAAATCAAAGATGTATGTATATTGAAAATGTTGAATAAATATAAACAATAAATTTTCTTACATGTAATGTACCTAGGTAAGTAGGTAGGTAAACTATTATTTATGAGATTGCTTAAAATAGCCGCTAATTTTAGATTGTTTACAGAAAAATACATACAACAGCTACAACTTGTATTATCGGCAGCTGCGGTTGGGACGCACTACCTTCAGCCTCATTATTGTCTTCTTTGTCTCTACTGGCATGGGTATTAATTGGTGGTTTTGAACGAACAGAAGCAAGAATACCGTCATGTGACAAAGTTTCTATATATGTATACATCTTCATCGATAAGCACATAATCTTCAAAATTAACATCATTTCCGGTGTTAGAGGTAGATCATCGTCATTATTTCCCACGTTGTCAAATCAGTTCTCTTAAGTCACTCGTTGAACAGGAGTTCATCATCGTCATTAAATTCATCAGTACAACAAAGGGGCTTCCTGGGAATTGCCTCTTTACCATTCCCGGGGAAGAAAGTTCATTATAAGCAATACATTTTACGGTTAGAATGTAAAATGTAGTTTATTATATACGAAAGTTCGATATACGCGTGTTCATTACAAGCAAAAACATTTGCTTCGAAGTTAATGAATGATTTGTTTGGCCATGTATAGTGGTTCATCATAACAGGGTTCATTATAGGCAGTCACTACTGTAATTTTACGAAAGATTTAACATACGTGTGTAAAGTTTCATCAAAATTGTATTTTTGTAATAGCTGTGGTGAAACTAAAACCAAATTTTTATGTAACCTTTAATGGGTTGTAGCTCCTTGAAACGCATTTTCGAGACTATGTTTATATAGTCCATTCAGCCTCGATCGCCCAGATCCTTTAACAAAAGAATTAACAGTTTACAAGAGTTTACGTAGATTAGTCGCTACACACAATGGAACCGATTGCGGTTACGTCCTAAATATTCTTAAATCCTAAATATACAGGGTTTAACAATTAGTATTACAGGTAGAAGCTCATAAAATTACTTGGAACTGAAAATCCACAGTTTGTTTGCAGGGACGGCTTGTTATCAGGCATTTAAAAATATTTTGCATTTGTGTTTGAATCTCGGTACGGTTAACTTGCTAAAATACATTGAAAATAGTTTTTCTCCTAATTATACAGTTAATAAAATAGTAATTAATTTAGATAACGATTCTTCGGATAGTGACACTACTTTTTAAGTGTATTGATATAGGCTGTGTACGTAATTAACTTTATTTTGACGCGTTATTGTGACAAGTAGTGCGATATTTGTGATATACATATACATAAACTAATAGAAAAGTACGGCTCTCCTAGAGCCTCAACCAATATCTTATTTAATTTGGTTGTTTTATTTATCAACTAATCAAAATAAGTAATATGTTGGGCGAGGTAAAATTTATCAGCATTATAATACAATTTGAAGTTCGAAGAACAGAGGCCGGAATTTCCACTGGGTATACCCTACGAATTTTACCTGAATACTGGTATTTTCTTCTAATGTCCAACAATAACGGTTGCCATTGTGTGTAGTGGCTAATCCAGGTAAACACTTGTAAACTGTTAATTCTTTTGTTAAAGGATCTGGGCGATCGAGCCTGAATGGACTATACAAACTTTCTTTTATTTTGACGAGTACTATCAGCCGTAGAAGTTTGTTGCACTATTTTTTACACCCTGTATAAATTACTATTATTTAGTTTACGTATCCCTAATGGGGTGTCCGCTTGATAACTAACACCATTAAAATTAGGAAATATTAATTCATTTTACTGTCCGCATCCGTAACGCAGTGTTCGTTGTTTATAGAGAGCTAAAAGATTACGGAAAACATTCATAAACTGTCCACAACGAAGGGGTATCCGTAATAAGGGTGTCCTTTAATAAGAGTTCACATGGTTGTTGCCTAAAAAGCTCTAAATAATCCAGTGACGGTCCTGGATATTTATGTTACGGCACTAAGCATTCAGACAAAGAAGAAATTTTATCGTTACAGTTGGATAATGCATTGTTTTGCGTGGGGAAATTTTGATTAATAAAATTATCGCAGTGAAATTTCCTGAATAAACCATTAAATTAAATTTTATATTACAGTTTGAAATGTTGTGACACGCCACTGTTTTATGCAATAGTCACGTGATAATGCACTACAGCATGAATTACGATGATTGGTTATTGGCAGGTAGCTATGGCAACATTTTTAGGATAGCCAGGCGCTGTAAGAACAACGCATGTTCTAATTTCGTAACCATAGATCTAATAAAAAAAAAACTGGTAGGACTGCAATACTACGAAATGTATCGGATTCGCGTGTCGTGGAACTCTAACCACCCTAAGCATTTCCCTTTCGTAGCTATAAACGCACCCTTAATCGTAGAATCTTTAAATGTCAAGGGCGCTAGAAATTTGCGTATTCCCCACTGCACCGGTGTGAAATAACCAGTCTTGAGGCGCCTGAGTTTTACATGACTCATTCAAAAGAAGTGAGTGGCGAGGGTAAGTGAAAAGCTAAACAACTGTGCGTAAATTTATGTAATACCGTCACAACCACGTGTATTTATGTGCAGAAGTTCTGTGATTTTTAAATTTATATCTTTCTACATAGACAGGTATGATGTAACTTTTAAAAGAAATAGCTCACTGTTACTCTCAACTTTCTTTTTTGTATTTAGTTCGAACTAAAAACATGCCAGATGCAAAGAAGACAGTAATTTTAACCCCTGCAGAAGAGGACTTGATTTCACCAATGACTGAAGAACCTCCTGAAGACAATAAAGTACGAATGAAAAAGGAATTGGGTTTACTTGAAGGTGTTGCTGTAATTTTAGGGATTATATTTGGATCAGGTGAGAAGTAAAAACTCAATCTCATTTTTTTAATTTATGACTTGCTATGTCAGAAATCTCTACTAATGCTGTAATATGTACTTATGATTTTTAATTATTTTGCTGTTGTCTATATAATTTTAAATCTGTGTAAATCAAAAAATAGAGCAAAACGTTTCTTATTTTTTATTGTGAAAATCAAAACAATATAAAGTTGTTTTGCAATTGCACATTATAAATATATTTTTTTGAATATTAAGTGCTACATGAATATGTAATAAATTCAATCATGAAAATGATTATAAGATGTATAAAAAACTCCTTATTCAATTATTTAAGGTTTTTATCATTTGATGTAAGATTATCAATACCCAAGGAAACTTATTTTTTGGAATAGAAAACCAATATCAAGTGTTCTATTTCCATGATATACCTATTGACATGTATTGTTTTTGATATTGATAATAATCAAGTTGAAATACGTAAGCAACTAAAAACCTGCCAAAATTATTACTCCTATATTCGTACTGTATTTTTTTCTAATTATTCTTATGGTTTTGAACATACTAACTTTTCGTTTATGTTTCTTTAACATAGATAAACTTTAAGTGACATACTTTAGTTGCTAGTTGCTGTCTTTTGACATAAAACATGGTTTTTAAAGAAAT